>ML788903.1:116883-127358 GCA_009831015.1 Picea engelmannii
ATGATGCAACCCAGGTGTGATTATTCTGATATGCATCCATTTGTTATATTGATCAATGTTTCATGTTGTAGCTATGACCTTCATTCTAACCTTTTATGAGTCAAGGTATTAGATGGATTAAAAGTTGAGATCATAGAACTTATTCTCTAACCCAACCTTCTGTCAAGATAGCGTATTGTCTTAGTACAGAAGACATGTTGAAGAAAACACTTGTCATCTTGAGTGAAGGAGACTCGGAAGAAAAGAAAACACTCATTCCTGAGGACAAGGCTCCAGGTTTGATCACAACACCTCCTCTAGGAAGAATCTCATGTGTTAGTTCCAGTTTTCCATGGAGGAATGTTTGATCACAACACTATGAGAGTGCTGACCTCATTTCGTATTGTATTCCTTACCTTTAATCTTTGCTTCAGACAAATTACAAGCGATAGCTCTAAAGGAGCTACTATGATGATTGTTCGTGCTATTGCTTTGTATTATTCTTGCTTGTTGTTTTGTTGACCTTGCTCCAGGTCATAGGTAATAACCCTGAGGAAGCTATAGTGAAGGTTGCAGAAGGAAACGTGCTAAAGGAGAGACCATAAATGAAGCAATCATCATTGGAAATGAAGAAGGTGGCTTGCATAAGCTAAAGGATCACTTAGAAGCTGCCATGACCCACGCCATTGAGAATCCATGTGAACTTTGGCATAGAAGATTAGCTCACATTAACTACAAGGCGCTACCATACATATGCAAAGCGGTCACAGGTTTACCAGAACTCAAGGTTGACCATGAAGGCATATGCAATGGATGTGCACAAGGGAAGAATATCAAGAACCCTTTTCCGAAGAAAGACAACAAAGCAGAAGGAGTCCTAGAACTCATTCATTCAAATGTGTGTGGCCCAATGCCATCATCCTCCATTAGTGGGTATGTATACTATGTATCATTCATTGATGATTATTCTCGTAAAACCTGGGTGTATTTTTTGAACTCTAAAGATGAAGTGTTCATCAAGTTCAAGGAATTCAAATCCTTGATAGAGAATCTTTCTGAAAGAAAGATCAAGATACTCAGGTCATATAATGGAGGAGAATACACCTCAAAAAAGTTCATGAACTTCTGAAAAGATGTTGGGATCAAGAGGGAACTCACTACTCCCTATAATCCTCAACAAAACGGTGTGGTTGAAAGGAAGAACATAATGATAATGGAAGTTGTGAAGACCATGATCCACGATCAAGATATTCCTATGTGCTTATGGGAAGAAGCAACAATGACAACCATATATGTGCAAAACTGATTGTCCCTAGTGCACTTGGGTTCAAGATCCCGGAAGAGATGTTCACCGAAAAGAAGCCAAAGGTAAGCCATCTCAAAATATTCGGTTGTCTAGTATTTATACATATACCAAAAGAGAAAAGAAACAAGCTGGAACCTTTAGGAAAGAAGGGAATATTTGTGGGATACTGTGAGGTCTCCAAGGCCTTCATAATTTATATACCAGGTCACCATGACATTGAGATCAGCATGGATGTGACCTTCGATGAATATGCAGCGCTCAAGAAATCGAGAAAATGCCAGCTTGAAGAGGTATATGAAGAGGAACCCGTAATCCCCAGAGTTGCAGAATCAGTGAGGGAGGTTCCCAGAGCTGTTGAACCAGTGAGGGAAGTTGTATCTTCCCTTGATGAGGAAATTCTAGAAGATCATGACGTAGTAGAGTTTCAAGAACCTCCTCAGATAAAATATCCCATAAAAGAAAGCCATCTTGGGCTAGAGAGCTTATTCAAGATGGAGAGAAATATGGTGTTCCTGAAGGAACCACAAGACATGTGAAGAGACCTAAGCCATTCTCCAGTTATATGGATTTGATGTGTGATATCCTAGAAAAGGAGCCTACCTGCTTTGAAGAAGCCATTCAGAAGAAAGAATGGGCAGATGCCATGACAGAAGAATACCAATCCATAATAAAGATTGACGTATGGGAAATAGTTCCTAGACCAGATAGCAAGGATGTGGTATCGTCTAGATGGCTCTTTGAAATAAAACATGTTGCTGATGGAAGTATTGAGAAATATAAAGCAAGATTTGTAGCTCGTGGCTTTTCTTAAAAAGGAAGGCATTGACTATGAAGAGACATTCACTCCTGTTGCCAGATACACTTCGATCATAACCATCATAGCCCTTGCAGCTAAGATGAAGTGGAAGTTGCACTAGATGGACGTAAAGACAACTTTCCTAAATGGTGTCATCAAAGAGGAAGTGTATATAAAGCAACCTCAAGGATTTGAAGTTGAAGATAGGAAGTCTCATGTCTGCAAGTTGAAGAAAGCCTTGTACGGATTGAAGCAAGCTCCTAGAGCTTGGTATGGCTGGATAGTCAGCTTTCCGACGAGCTTGGGCTTTACCAAGAGTAAAGCAGATTCTAACCTCTACTTCAAGGTTATGAACGATGAGCCAGTGATATTATTGTTGTATGTGGATGACTTATTCTTAACTAGAGAAGAAAAGCTCATCACTGAATGTAAGAAGAGACTCACTTCATAATTTGAGATGAAAGATCTTGGCCTAATGCATTATTTCTTAGGTCTTGAGGTATGGCAGATTCCAGAGAGGATCTTCCTTAACCAAGGGAAGTATGCAGTCGAAATTTTGAAGAGATTAGACATGTTAGAGTGCAAGTCCATGAATACACCCATGGAAACGAAGCTGAAGCTGTTGGTAGACACTTCATTATAATTGATTGATGCCACGTTGTATAGACAGATTATTGGACTGTTGATGTACCTGACGAACACCAGACTAGATATTTGTTTTGTCGTGAACACTTTGAGTCAGTTTTTGGTAGAACCAAGACATGTTCACCTTGTGGCTACAAAACATGTGATGAGGTACCTTAAGGGTACATTAGATTGTGGTCTCAATTATGATGGAGATCATGATTTCACATTGAGTGGGTGCACTGATTTAGATTGGGCAGGAATTGTTTTTGACTGGAAAATCACTTCAGGATGTTGTTTCAGTTTGGGATCAACCATGATATCGTGGCAGAGTAGGAAGTAATCCAACATTTCTCTCAGCACAGTAGAAGAAGAATACATTGTTGCATGTTCTGTCAGCTGTGAAGCTATATGGTTTCGAAAGTTGTTGACCGACCTATTTGACCTAGAGATGGAAGCAACCACGATCCTATGTGACAATCAGAGCTGCATAAAGATGACAAAGAATCATGTATTCCATGACAGGTCGAAGCACATAGAGATCCAATATCATTACATTTGTGACATGGTGCAGAGAGGAGCCATAAAGCTCCAGTACGTTAGCACGGATGAACATGTTGCTGATGTGTTGACCAAGCCTCTATCTCATGTAAAGTTTGAACACTTTCAATATAAGCTTGGTATAGTCCGAAAGGAACTTCCTCTAAAGGGGGAGTAGTTGTTGTGATGAGACATCTCTTGCTTCCAGCCTTATTGCTGTGACGTAAAGCAAGACGATGTGATGAGACTAGAACTGTGCTTCCAGCTTGATAGCTACGACGTAAAGCCAGTCTAGTATCCTGCTTCCAGCTTGATTACTGTGACGTAAATTAGGACGAGTATCTTGCTTCCAACTTTATTGTTGTGACATAAAGTAAGAAGATGAGATGAGACTAGCAATGTGCTTCCAACTTGATAGCTGTGACGTAAAGCCTGTCTAGTATCTTGCTTCTAGCTTGACAGCTGTGACATAAAGTAAGACGATGAGATGAGACTAGCACTGTCCTTCCAGCTTGATAGCCGTGACATAAAGCCAGTCTAGTATCTTGCTTCCAGCTTGACTGCTGTGACGTAAAGCAAGACGATGATGTGAGACTAGTACTGTGCTTCCAACTTGATAGCTCTGACATAAATCCAGTCTAGTATCTTGCTTCCAGCTTGAGTGTTGTGACGTAAAGCAAGACGTTGAGATGAGACTAGTACCGTGCTTCCATCTTGAGAAGTTGTGACGTAAAGCCAGTCTAGTATCTTGCTTCAAGCTTGATTGTCGTGATGTAAATCAAGACGAGTACCTTGCTTCCAGCTTGATTGTTGTGACATAAAGCAAGATGAGTACTGTGCTTCCAGCCTTACAACTGTGACATAAATCCAGTCCATTATTATGATGATGATCCAGCCTCGTGATGTGATGATGATGTATTAGTTTTATACTAATCCATATTGATGCAGATGATGATTGCATTCCTTTGAGAATGACGATACTGTCGATGAGGAAAACTTCTGATGATTTATAGATATGCCAGTTAGTGTTCCAAGATGATATTGATGATGTTGTCCTCCTGATGTTATTGATGATAAAGGCCTCTTTCTCGTCTGATGCTGCTGTAGAATACCCTTCTTGTTAAGGGGGAGTGTTGAAATAATGTAATTGCAAAGTGTATTCTAATTGTTATTTGATATATTATTCATTGGATCAATCCCCATTGTGGATTTATCATGTCGGCTACTGTAAAGGACCAAATCCCCTTTTATGGATTGGTCATAATGTAATTGTAATAGGAAGAAAGAGAAGTCGGCCCCATAATATATTAAAGAAGCTCCGAAATATATTAAAGGTGGTTATAACCACCCAGAAGAAGAAGTCATCCCTGCTAGTGAAAAGACACTTCCACACGTGCCATACTTGTATAAATAAGGAGGCTAGTGCCTCACTTAGACACACACTCACTTGTTCATTTGAGAGACAAGCTTTGGAGCTGCAGCTGGAGAAGAGAGAGAGAGAGAGGCACATCTTTAGGAGAGGACTTTCTGTATTGGTTTGAGTTATCTCTTGGCATTGTATTGGATATCTATAATAAGGAAGTTTTGTTGGGTTTTCTTCCCCATGAGGGTTTCCTAGGATAAATGATGTGTCTCTTGTGATTGTGTATTTCTCAGTGATCTTATCTTCTGCTGTTGTTATTCATTGAAATGCAAAGAACTATAATAATGGCTTAAACATTAACAGATATATCCCTAAGATGTTATAATATATCCCGGGATGGATTAATGCTAACTTTAAAGATAACATTAATTCCCAAACATTAAATGTTTCCTCATGATATCAGAGACCATAGCCAATGGTCCATAAATCATATTTCTTATTGCGGTGTCCAAAATATTGCGTGCAAGGTTGTGGCATCCAACAAATGTGCTAGAGAACACCTAATTCTAACACATGTACAATTATAATATAATAGCCATGATCTCACTTAGTTGATTACCCTCCCCATTTCTCTTCTTTCAACTCACAGTTTATCCTCTTCTTCTTGTGGCCAAAGTCCTCCCTATTTTTCTTCTTCCTATGGCTTGAACCAAAGTACTCCATGTTTCTCTTCTTTTGGTGGCATGTTTCTCTTCTTATGGTGGTGTGAACCATAGTTTCTTGGTGTGTCCTCTATTATGATAAGAAATAGATCTTGTTTGGGAGGCATGCCTGGGAAAGAAGACACCATTGCATTGGCCATTGCATTGTGTGTTTAAATTTTGCAAAATCACTGCAAAATAGCCGGTGAGTTTCTTTCAATTCTACAGTAAATTAATTTCTCACTAATGGGAAGAAAAATTAAAACTTCAAAATAGTTGGTGAGTTTCTTTAAATTCTACAGTAAATTTCTTTCTATTGGAAAAAACATTACACCTACTTACTTGAGTTTACCTTTATTTTAAAAAATTACACCCTACTTATTTGAATTTACCTTTCTTTACCTTCCCTCTTGTAGGCATGTACACACTCTCGATTCTAATCAAATGTTTCACTCTCAATTCTAATCAAATGTTTCCTGAATAGGGGTGTCTGGTACTTCTATTTATTTTGATTATGAATTCTCAATGTGTCACAACTTCATGTATTAATTTTAAGTACTAATTAGAAATAATTAGAAATATATAAATTCAACACCAATTTCTTATTTCATAATTTTGTTGTTGCAATTATTCAGAGTCTAGAAAACTAACAAAGTAATCTTGCATGCTACAATTTTCCATGACAGAAAATAAAACACACCTCTTATTTTAAAATTGGTAGAGTCTCCCTTTGGTGGAGAATACGAGGAGAATCACTTCTCCGTTGCACGGGAGAGATAACCCATAATATTTTTCAAATCTCCAATAATGTAACTTGCCAGCTTGTACTTTTCATAATTTTCATTACCTAGACTTTCTCTTGCCCCACTGCTCACTCGCCCCTCACATCCACCTAATTCAAATCCTCAAACCTAAGGAAATCCAATTTCTTCCCAATGTCTCTCTACAATAGTGTTAATGTTATCATGTGATTGATGCCATACTAAGAAATAATCTTGTAAGCCTTTCCTTTAGAATATATACCCTTTCCAATAGGGAAAATGAACAACGGGACTATCATGGAAACCATAGTCCATGCATTAGATTATGAACAATACATTTGCATCACCATTCCATTATCATCTGGTTTTCCCCATAGTATATTGTTTTCACCCAACAAAAAAGTGAAACACCTCATAGTAGCATCAAAATTCATTGTAATGAAGATCCATCGAAGGAGAACGTTAGGATAAGGCATGCGTCTATGAGAACTAATAGCTAAATTGCACGTGGAAAGATCCAATCTATCTCCTCTTTGATCAGAAGAGTAGATATTCCTGCAGACATCCATAATGACGACATCACTAGGAAAAGGATATTTGTAAATGTTTATGTCTGAACTATCGCCTCCTAAATATTATGTAACCCAAGTTTCCATGATACCTTCGTTGGCCCATTCCAACTGAACCAAAAACCCTCGGAAGGAGTGCACTGAAAATTTGAATAAATTCTTTGTAGGGCATCTAGGGAAGATAGTAATTATTTTCATTGTCTCGAAACAATACTCAGTTTGGAAAGAACACGCATAGGAACTATGTCTAAAACCATAATAAACTAATCTCGTGGGAGGCATTGCCAAATTTTCTTTTCCATGAGAATGTCCCTCTGCTCTAGATTGTCAAATTTCTAGTTCCATCACATTATTACTATGGTTTGAAAGTTTGACAATTATGGGGCTGATACAATCCACTTAATAACATCAAGGAGATATACATCACCCTCCTTCAAAATTTTTAATAAATGGCTACATTTAGGACATATGTAGAAACCTTTGCATGCCTTACAGAGCACAGTGAGCCGGAGGAAATAGTTGTCTCCCTCACCAACTTAGTCATTTTTTTCACCTCTTATCCAAATAAGAAAAGAAATATTTTTGAATTCCACTCTGCAACCTCCCAAAACAACTACACTAAACCCACCCTCCAAGATACACATACATACATACATACATACCAACTTGTTGCAAAGACCAAATATGTATTCCTGCTTATAATACCATCATTTTCCTTTGTCTGAAACCAATCCTCTCTTCCCTTGCACACTTCCTTGGTAAATCTGGTACCCTTTTATACAAAATATTTATAGAAGAGTAGACCCCACTTCTATTTCATAAGGTAGAGTTTAGATACAGGGATGATGGCATGTGCTATAATAGAAGCATATTCATGAACAAACATGCTAGATTAACAACCCATGATTAAAAAACAAAAAAAAAATCACACAGAAAAATACTTTTGTTCAAATACAATAAGACGTCTTAGTTGATGAAACCATCATACCTATACCAGAAAAATCCTCAAAGTACCCAAACACCATGCCTAGGCCAAAGAAGTAGGTGTGTGTTCACACCACACACCAGAAAGACAATAATAGATTTGCATTTTCCTTTGGTATGTGGTCAACAAAAAGAATAGTTGAAAATACATCTGTGATTTTCCTACAGTCTCACCATTCTAGACATAAGACTCGACCATCCATGTTTAAGTTTCCCATCATCTTTTTAGCAACTAAAAATAATCCATCGATTGGATATCAACTAAAACTAATTCCAGATTCAATTTACCCATAACCAATTTTAGTAGCAACACCTAAGGCATTCGTTACTGTTTCAGTTGATCCTAGATAGGGTAGTTTACTAACCAGAAAGACACTCTTCCTTCCTGGATAATGACCTAGTAGTATAACCCGTGCCAAATTGAAGTTGATCAGGTTTCTCCTGCACCAACCCAAGCAGAAAATAGTCCAATAGCGGATCATCTACCATCAATTCAATTAGAGTTTAAGAGCCAATTTCAATAGCATCGCTTCCAAATCGATAACTTGTTCTGATCTCGGATATAGAAACACATGGAGAATAGGAAATTGACTGACTGGATTCATAACCAGGGCCCGTAGCACCTGGAGCTTACTCCGTTGGACCCACTACAAAACCATATCCTTTGCTCCACCCCGTTGCATTAAACATCACCTCCTAACAATAAACTCTCTATAGAGCCAAGTATCCCACTCCAACAACTTAATAAGAAAAATCGATCAAACTATGGAACAAGTTAATTTCAACACAGAGTCATTAAGAGTCACCAGTCAATCCATCCATAGTACCAACTTCAGTGGAAAAGACAGTATAGGGATTGAACTTGGGTCATGAGCCATAAGCCAAGTGTAGACTGATGCATGCATAGGGTCCGTGTAGACTGCATGCGAGCATGCAATCCAAGTGGAAACCACTACATGCTATGCAATTCATGTGGCACAAGTTCGGTAAAACATATGCAAGTTGGAAGTTCAATATTTTTTATTTAATATAGCTCGTCCTTCAATATTTGTTATTTAATGTTTGGAACTTTTTATACAACCAGAACAATTTCACCGCAGTTATGACATTTTTTATTCTTTAAGGCCATTTATACTTTAAAATATCCCACTGCAAAAACTTTAAAATCTCAAACATAACTCTAGACTCACCAAAAAGTAAATTGACCATTGCAACATCAATTTCTGATAGGGTTTCTGCTACATGTGTTTATTAATATACTTCACCATTAATATGATTAACCGATGCATATTAACAACCTATGAAACATTAATCTGATTAACCTAGACAAAATAATTATTGATACTTTCAATATGGAGCATGAGGCAATACTAGACAAATATAAAAATCTTGTCGTCGTTTGTTGGGATTGCTGTAAAATTATGAGACCCAAGAGATCTAGAATTTGATGAGAAAAATAATACCAATCCAATGAATTTGAAAATAAAGAAAGAAGAGAGAGATAGATAAGAATTTACTCTACAAGAATGAAAGTATTCACAATATGTTCGAAATTACAATGAGATCAATCCAATATGTAGAGGTGAATTGATCTTGTCACTAATAATAGCAATTGCCACTAAAAGTAGTGTAAAAATGGCTAAAGCACATGCCTAAACCTATAAAATAGATAACCCACACCTAACATGAGTATGATAAGTTGAAATTGAGATTTTACTAACTAATTAGCTAAACATGCAAAGTTTACTAAAGAAAGGGGGTAAATCCATAAAATCAAGGGACAATTTCCTTGATTTGAGGAAGTGCGCTCTCCTTCCTCTAGGTGTTTAAACTATGCATGGAGGTTGGAAAGGAGTCACTAAGTGGAGTTCTAATTAAATAACTCAATATTAGCTCCATGTCAATATCCCTAAATTTAAGGAAAACTCTCTAAAAACAAGTAAAGTGTCTCCTACCCTCTCTAGAAAGTCAAATCAAGTGAGGAAAAATGCATTCGGATGAATTAACCAAGGTCTAGGTGCCTAAGACAAGTAATACACCAAGGGAAGTTAGGATTAGGATCTAACACCCCCCCCCCTTAATCCTAACCGTAGTGACATAACATTGGGATGAATTAACCAAGGTCTAGGTGCCTAAGACAAGTAATACACCAAGGGAAGTTAGGATTACGATCTAACACCCCCCCTTAATCCTAACTGTAGTGACATAGTAAGAAAATGTGAGTCTCGGCTACTAGGCCATTTTAGGTACTCAATATAATAATGAACCCATCATAAAACTTCATGGGAAACCCCCCACCCAAAAGAGGACATAAAAAAAATGTTAAGTAAACTGTGTTAGTCATTAGGCTCACTCAATCTGTGTTAGTTATTTTCATTAAATTTGACTAGTTATTTTCATTAAATTTGACACTGCAAAATTTTTTAAATTCTTTGAATGTATTATTTAGACTGAAAATTCCTAAATTTTGAATAAATTTTTAAGCTATGAAAAATATTTAGATCCAATTTTAGAGTTCATAAACTTAGTAATTTTGTAATTATTTGAGCTGCACGGTCAAATTTAAATTGAAATTGCATTAAAAAGACATTAAGAATTAAATATTTTTATGAATGTTTGACTCACATCTATCTAACTTTATGGTGAGATATTTTTCCATTTAACATTAATATTTACAATATTATTAAAATAAATTAACAAATAATATAAAAACTTAGTTTTTATTCTTTTTAAATATTAAAATAAATGTATATATTAATATATATGTATTTTTTATTCTTTTAAAATATTAAAATAAATGTATATATTAATATATATGTATTTTTTTTTTTTTTTTTTTAATATAGAGATTT
>ML788903.1:129652-161374 GCA_009831015.1 Picea engelmannii
TTCTGCTAGTAATGTGTGACAAAATATCAGGTGTTTATGATTAAACACCTGAAATATTTTTGCCTTATAAACATTTTTCCATTTAATTGCATTAAATTTTGCATTAAATTCGGCAGGGACTACGCTGCTCCGCTGCCCTTGTTTACATGGTAATTTTTTTGAATTTGTATTATATATATAAAAAAAACGTGCGTCGTAGCTAGCAGTGAATACAATCTATGAATTTTTGGGCTCAAAATGGAGTATATTCAAAATTAACACGTATAGGAAGGAGAGGACTTTTGAGTCTAGGATTTCAAGTATTTGCTATTTATTTGTAAGAATAATTCTTATAAACTAATTAGAGAGGATAATGCAAAAACAAAATATAATTAATTACAATGTGGAACTCGTCCTTCATTGAATACAAAGTCATCCAAGGTTTGTTGAGAATTCAATACGATTCTTGATTCTACTTCTTTCTCTTTGTGCTTTTTATTTGACTTCTTGCCTCTAGTTAATGGAGGAGAAGGACACAAATTCTTTTTTAGAACATCTACAAAGGAAGGAGAATTAGAATTCTCCTCACCCTCCCTTTCATCACCGACCTCCTCCCCAACAAAGGTGTGTGGAGTTTCCCTAGATTGGAGTCCCATCCTTGATGGGTGGTGTCGTGGCCTTTGGTGTTGGATTTGAATCCTTCACTAGTGGAGTTTCACAAACCCTAGATGAGGTCTCATGTCCAAGATTCGAAGTTTAATTTATTGGTTTCTTTTGTTTTTTTGATGAGGGGTATGATCTGTGCTCTGAGCTAATCCACTGAGAATCATCCTCAACCAGATATTCATCTCCTCTTCCTAAGACTATATAACTTCAAATATGTTATTAGAGAGATTAGATAGTTGTGACTATGGCATGTTCCCTGGAAGAGTCCCCCTATGCCATTGTTTCTTACGCCTTCTTGAAACTTGTTGAAAATCTTGCTCAACATTGTTCCGAAAAGTTGGCTTAGATGATGGTTGGGCATCGTGAGATTTTGGACATATTTTAGCGAAGTTCCCATACTCATGGAAAGAGTTACATTTGAAAGGAACATGTTCATAATCGAGGGCTTGAAGATGACTCCAACTCTCCAAATTGAGATGAATTTCCTCTGGAAATCCCTTTTCAAAGTCCATTTCAACACATATTCTCGCACATGTGAATATTTTATTATTTTGCTTAGTATGGGTTATATAATGACCCACCTTGTTTCCAATGGATTTAAAAGATTAATCTCCCCCAAAAATGAGGGGAAGGTGCGACACTATGATCTAAACAGGGCTTGTGTAAATTTCCATTTAAAGATTAAAGTCAAGAGTCTAGTGGGAAATGAGCGTTCCCTTGGAGCCCATGAAATAGGTGCTCAATATGAAGATTAAATCCCTATCTTCTGTATTTCCAAATAAAAACACATAAAATCCTTTCCACAATAACTTGCATAAATAGGATTTGGACCAATCAAATTCTTAGAAACCCACTCTTAAACAATTCTAGAACTTGACCAAAAAAACTGTGGACTTATATATTAAACTTTTCTCCTTCAAAATAATGGTGTTATGTTTTTCCACAGTAAATCCCGTATCAAAGTAAAACCCATATCCATATTGGAGACCAATTATATGGCTCCTCTCGCAACATTTCTCTCCATTCCTTGGGAGGCTTTGACCATACCCGCAAGTCCCATGCTCCGAAAAACAGGAACCCCTTCACGAGATTACTGCAACAACAGGGCACCAATCGGCATGTGCAACGAGAGCTCCCCTGTAGCGGCAGAGGGTAGATCATCCATCAACTCACCATCACAACGAATCTAAGTCGATCTCGACTATTCATATGGTAATGTTACTTATGTGTATAATAATGGTTTATAAGTGTAAACATAGTATATCTTAAATGTTCTTTATATGATTATGGTTTCCAAAGTTAGATGGTTCTTTTTTCCTTATTAGTTCCTACCTTCTGGCAACAAGAACTATTGTAAATGGATTGGCAATTTTCATTAATTTGGAAAGCAAATCAAAACATATATTTCAAAGTTTTAATTTCCAATATCATTAAATAATTTTAATCCACTTATCAAGTAGTTACAACAATTAAAATTTGAGGTCTTATTTGACTTCATATTGAAGCCGGTTGGTTTCAAACTTAGGATAGTGGCTATAATATATCCCTAAGATGTTATAATATATCCCGGGATGGATTAATGCTAACTTTCAAGCTAACATTAATTCCCAAACATTAAATGTTTCCTCATGATAGCAGAGACCATAGCCAATGGTCCATAAATCATATTTCTTATTGCGGTGTCCAAAATATTGCGTGCAAGGTTGTGGTGTCCAACAAATTTGCTAGAGAACACCTAATTCTAACACATGTACAATTATAATATAATAGCCATTATCTCACTTAGTTGATTACCCTCCCCATTTCTCTTCTTCCAACTCCCAGTTTATCCTCTTCTTCTTGTGGCCAAAGTCCTCCCTATTTTTCTTCTTCCTATGGCTTGAACCAAAGTACTCCATGTTTCTCTTATTTTGGTGGTGTGTTTCTCTTCTTATGGTGGCGTGAACCATAGTTTCTTGGCATGTGCTCTATTATGATAAGAACTAGATCTTGTTTGGGAGGTGCGCCTGGGAAAGAAGACACCATTGCATTGACCATTGCATTGTGTGTTTAACTTTTGCAAAATCACTGCAAAATAGCTGGTGAGTTTCTTTCAATTCTACAGTAAATTAATTTCTCACTAATGGGAAGAAAAATTACAAATTCAAAATAGCTGGTGAGTTTCTTTAAATTCTACAGTAAATTTCTCGCTATCGGAAAAACAATTACACCTACTTACTTGAGTTTACCTTTATTTAAAAAAATTGCACCCTTCTTATTTGAATTTACCTTTCTTTACCTTCCCTCTTGTAGGCATGTACACACTCTCGATTCTAATCAAATGTTGCACTCTCAATTCTAATCACATGTTTCTTGAATAGGGGTGTCTTGTACTTCTATTTATTTTTATTATGAATTCTCAATGTGTCACAATTTCATGTATTAATTTTAAGTACTAATTAGAAATGACTAGAAATATATAAATTCAACAACAATTTCTTATTTCATAATTTTGTTGTTGCAATTATTCACAGTCTAGAAAACTACAAAGTAATCTTGCATGCTACAATTGTCCATGACAGAACATAAAACACACCTCTTATTTGAAAATTGGTAGAGTCTCCGTATGGTGGAGAATACGAGGAGAATCACTTCTCCATTGCACGGGAGAGATAACCCATAATATTTTTCAAATCTCCAATAATGTAACTTGTGAGCTTGTAGTTTTCACAATTTGCATTACATGGACTTTCTCTTTCCCCACTTCTCACTCGCCCCTCACATCCACCTAATTCAAATCCTCAAACCTAAGGAAATTCAATTTCTTCCCAATGTCTCTCTGCAATAATGTTAATGTTATCATGCGATTGATGCCATACTAAGAAATAATCTAGTAAGCCTTTCCTTTAGAATATATACCCTTTCCATTAGGGAAAATGAACAACATGACTATCATGGAAACCATAGTCCATGCATTAGATTATGAACCATAAATCTACATCACCATTTTATTATCATCTGGTTTTCCCCATAGTATATTGTTTTCACCTAGCAGCACAGTGAAACACCTCATAGTAGAATCAAAATTCATTACAATGAAGCTCCATCAAAGGAGAACATTAGGATAAGGCATGTGTCTACGAGAACCAATAGCTAAATTGCATGTGGAAAGATCCAATCTATCTCCTCTTCGATTAGAAGAGTAGATATTCCTGCAGACATCCATAATGACGACATCACTAGGAAAAAGAGATTTGTAAATTTTTATGCCTGAACTATCGCCTCCTAAATATTATGTAACCCAAGTTTCCATGATACCTTCGCTGACCCATTCCAACTAAACCAAAAACCCTCAGAAGGAGTGCACTGAAAAATTTGAATAAATTCTTTGTAGGGCATCTAGGGAAGATAGTAATTATTTTCATTGTCTCGAAACAATCCTTAGTTTGGAAAGAACATGCATAGGAACTATGTCTAAAACTATAATAAACTAATCTCATGGGAGGCGTTGCCAAATTTTCTTTTCCACGAGAATGTTTATTTATTTATTTATTTTTTTTACTGGGGGAATCGGCAACTCGCGGTTCTCGTACTCGCGTGACACGGGGTCGATCCCCGTCGTCTACCACTATAACCCCAGGTGCAACCACCCAGCCCGCAAGAATGGCGCACGAGTAAATCCGAGTGAGAATCGAACATGAGACTTCATTTTACAAATTTCCTTCCATTTACATGGCACTTGCCAATCCGTCTACACCCGTGCGGGCTTTTCCATGAGAATGCCCCTCTGCTCTAGATTGTCAAATTTCTGGTTCCATCGCATTA
Source organism: Picea engelmannii (assembly GCA_009831015.1). NCBI lineage: Eukaryota > Viridiplantae > Streptophyta > Pinopsida > Pinales > Pinaceae > Picea > Picea engelmannii. Next base: position 134,102 of record ML788903.1, read on the forward strand.
TTACTATGGTTTGAAAGTGTGACAATTATGGGGTTGATACAATCCACTTAATAACATCAAGGATATATACATCACCCTCCTTCAAAATTTTTAATGCATGGCTACATTTATGACATATGCAGGAACCTTTGCATGCCTTACAGAGCATAGTGATATGGAGGAAAGGGTTGTCTCCCTCACCAACTTAGTCATTGTTTTCACCTCTTATCCAAATAAGAAAATAAATATTTTTGAATTCCACTCTGCAACCTCCCGAAACAACTACACTAAATCCACCCTCCAAGATACACATACATACATACATAACAACTTGTTGCAAAGACCAAATATGTATTCTTGCTTATAATACCATCCTTTTCCTTTGCCTGAAACCAATCCTCTCTTCCCTTGCACACTTCCCTGGTAAATATGGTACCCTTTTATACAAAATATTTATAGAAGAGTAGACCCCGGTTCTATTTCATAAGGTAGAGTTCAGATATAGGGCTACTGGCATGTGTAATAATAGAAGCATATTCATGAACACACATGCTATATTAACAACCCATGATTAAGAAAAAAAAATAAAAAATTCACACAGAAAGATACTTTTGTTCAAAGACAATAAGACATCTTAGCTGATGAAACCATCATACCTATACCAGAAAAAGCCTCAAAGTACCCAAATGCCATGCCTAGGCCAAAGAAGTAGGTGTGTGTTCGCACCACACACCAGAAAGACAATAATAGATTTGCATTTTCCTTTGGTATGCAGTCAACAAAGAGAACAATTGAAAATATATCTGTGATTTTCCTACAGTCTCACCATTCTAGACATAAGACTCGACCATCCATGTTTAAGTTTCCCATCGTCGTTTTAGCAACTAAAAAGAATCCATCGATTGGATATCGACTAAAACTAATTCCAGATTCAGTTTACACATAGCCCATTTTAGTAGCAACACCTAAAGCATTCGTTCCAGTTTCAGTTGATCCTAGATAGGGTAGTTTACTGAACAAAATTACACTCTTCCTTCCTGGATAATGAACCAGTAGTATAACCCGTCCCAGATTGAATTTGATCAGGTTTCTCCTGCACCAACCCCAACAGAAAACAATCCAATATTGGATCATCTACCATCAATTCAATTAGAGTTTAAGAGCCAATTTCAATAACATCGCTTCCAAATCGATAACTTGTTCTGATCCCGGATACAGAGACACATGGAGAATAGGAAATTGACTAATTGGATTCATAACTAGGGTCCGTAGCACCTGGAGCTTACTCGGTTGGACCCACTGCAAAACCATATCCTTTGTTCCACCTCGTTGCATTAACCATCACCTCCTAAACATCAAATCTCTATAGAGCCAAGTATCCCACTTCGACAACTTAATAAGAACAATCGATCAAACTATGGAACAAGTTAATTTCAACACAGAGTCATTAAGAGTCATCAGTCAATCCAGCCATAGTACCATCTTCAGTGGAAAATACATGATAGGGATTGAACTTGGGTCATGAGCCATAAGACAAGTGTAGACTAATGCATGCATAGGGTCCGTGCAAACTGCATGCGAGAATGTATCCAAGTGGACACCACTACATGCTATGCAATTCATGTGGCACAAGTTCGATAAAGCATATGCAAGCTGGAAGTTCAATATTTTTTATTTAATATAGCTCGTCCTTCAATATTTGTTATTTAATGTTTGGAACTTTTTATACAACCGGAACAATTTCACCGCAGTTATGACATTTTTTATTCTTTAAGGCCATTTATACTTTAAAATCTCCCACTACAAAAACTTTAAAATCTCAAACATAACTCTAGACTCACCAAAAAGTAAATTGACCACCGCAACATCAATTTCTGATAGGGTTTCTGCTACATGTGTTTATTAATATCACACACCATTAATATGATTAACTGGTGCATATTAACAGCCTATGAAACATCAATCTGATTAACCTAGACAAAATGATTATTGATACTTTCACGATGGAGCATGAAGCAATACTAGACAAAGATAAAAAACTTGTTGTCATCTGTTGGGATTGTTGTAAAATTATGAGACGCGAGAGATCTAGAATTCGATGAGAAAAATAATACCAATCCAATGAATTTGAAAATAAAAAAAGAAGAGAGAGATAGATAAGAATTTACTCTACAAGAATGAATGTATTCACAATATGTTCAAACTTACAATGAGATCAATCCAATATGTAGAGAGGAATTGATCTTATCACTAATAATAACAACTTCCACTAAAAGTAGTGTAAAAATGGCTAAAGCACATGCATAAACCTATAAAATAGATAACTCACACCTAACATGAGTATGATAGGTTGAAAATTGAGAGTTTACTAACTGATTAGCTAAACATGCAAAGTTTACTAAAGAAAGGGGGTAAATCCATAAAATCAAGGGACATTTTCCTTGATTTAAGGAGGAAGTGTGCTCTCCTTCCTCTAGGTGTTTAAACTATGCATGGAGGTTGGAAAGGAGTCACTAAGTGGAGTTCTAATTAAAGAACTCAATATTAAGTCCATGTCAATATCCCTAAATTTAAAGAAAACTCCCTAAAAACAAGGAAAGTGTCTCCTACCCTCTCTAGAAAGTCAAATCAAGTGAGGAAAAATGCTTTGGGATGCATTAACCAAGGTCTAGGTGCCTAAGACAAGTAATACACAAAGGGAAGTTAGGATTATGCTCTAACACCCCCCCTTAATCCTAACTGTAGTGACATAATAATAAAATGTGAGTCCCGACTACTAGGCCATTTTAGGCACTCAATACAATAATGAACCTCTCATAAAATGAGGAAAGAGGAAAAACCTCATGGGAAACCCGCTCACCCAAAAGAGGACATAAAAAAAATGCTAAGTAAACTATGAGAGTCTACCTAGCTATCCCTACCACAACCAAAAGATCCCTCAAGTCAGAGAATTTCTCCTCAGTGAAGGATTTGGTGAAGATGTCTGCAACCTGTTGCTTAGTGGGGCAGTACTGCAGTGAAATCACTCGATCATGAATCAACCCCCAGATGTAATTCATGTGTATCTCGATATGCTTGGTTATTTGTCTTTGAACTAGATTAGTGGATATCTGAATGGTGCCCTGGTTGTCACAAAATATGACAGTCGGTATCTGATACTGAATCCCAAACTCAGAAAGTAAACCTACAACCAAATACACTGTGTGGCGGTATTCACTTCCCCCCCGTACTCTGCCTCTGCTGTGGATAAAGAAATAGTTGCATGCTTCTTGCTTGACCAGAAAAGTGGACTGGAACCAAAGATGAATACATACCCTAAGGTGGTCTTGCGGTCTATGCCATTTCCAACCCAATATGAATCTGTGTACCCAACCAAAGATAGAGGACGATCAGTTGCATAATAAATACCAAAACTGAGACTTCCTTTTACATACCAAAGGATTCTCTTAGCATTTTTCCAATGAAGATAATGGGGATCTTGCATATACTTGGAAACAACACTCACTTCATAAGAGAGATTAGGATGGGTATGTGTGAGGTACAATAAGCTCCCTACCAACTTCTGATAGAGAGTATTGTCTACAAAAGGAGTAGTCACTCCATCCTCCAATCTGACCCTAGAAAGAAAAGGTGAACCAGCTGGCTTACACTCTATCATCTGAAACCTGTCAAGTATATCCAGTGCATATTTGGTTTGTTCCATCTTGATTCTTGAAGTAGAATGTGATACCTCAAGACCAAGAAAATAATGCAACAAATCCATATCACTCATGGAAAATCTATCATGCAAGGCAATCTTAACCCATACAATCTCTGATAAAGCACTCCCTGTGATCAATAATTCATCTATGTATAGAAAAATCATAAAAAGGGAGTCATCATGGTGAAGCATATAAACATTCAAATCTGATTTATATCTATGAAATCCCTGAGAAAGCATAAAAGAATCCATTTTTTCATACCAAGCTCGAGGAGCTTGTTTGAGCCCATATAATGATTTCTTTAACCTGCATACAAGAGAGGATTCATGAACATACCCTAGTGGATGCTCCATATATATCTCCTCCTTCATATCTCCATGAATAAAATCACTCTTCACATGCATGTGATGGACTTCCCAGTGTCGAGAGGCCGCAATGGCCAAAACTAGCCTGATGGAGTCCATTTTTGCAACTAGTGCAAAAGTCTCGGTATAATCAATGCCATGTACTTGAGAGTAACCTTTAGCAACAAGCTGAGATTTATACTTATTTATCTCACTATTTTCATCCATCTTTATCTGAAATATCCATCTGCATCAAAAAAGCTTTATTCCTTTCCAAAGTGGAACCAAATCCCAGGTTTGGTTCTCCATGAGAGCATTGTACTCCTCATCCATAGCAGCTTCCCAGAAGGGGTTTCCCATGGCCTTTGTATATGATTGTATATCTGCTGCAAGTGACATATAACAATGTATTTGAAGAAAATTCTCCGTGGCAGCCAAGGAAATGGGGGCCTCGAAAAATTGTGATCTAGTCCTCTTCAGATCCGTCGGATTTCCAACTAGTTCACCGGCATCATGCAAAGTTATTTTTGGCCCAGAATGGTAGGGGATACAGAGAATCCATGATATTCTTATAAACATATGAATATGATCCAAATACCTACCCATCATCATTATCCGAAGTTTTCAAATGAGCATCAAAACCCTCTTCAATTGTTTCATCCAAAAAATCCTCGACAGGCTGATCTGAAACTACATGTAGTGGACCCTCTTCGAACTTCACACTTCGCTCAATGAAAAGTGAATCAGTAGAATTTTGTAGCAGACTATAAACTTTGACACCTTCAGGGTATCCAACAAATATGCATTCAACACTCTGAGGCTCTAGTGCCCTTCGTTTACCATATGGAATATGGGCCCATGCATGACAACCAAAAATTCTGAAATGAAAGACTTTTGGTTTCTTACCGCACCAAGCTTCGAAAGGAGTGATTCCCTTCAATGATTTGTGAGGAAAATGGTTATGAATGTGATGCAGCATGCGCCAGTCGCGCGTCCTGCCTCCTCCAGGACCTTCTCTCCCTTAGGCCCGAAGAGCTAAAAGGCTCTTCCAAATCCCTTCTGAGACTCTTCTGCACCCACAAGATGCTTCTCCGACGACCTCCCCTTGCCTTCTCAGGAAATCGGAACTCGTTTGATCATGGGTCTTGCACTCACGAGGTCGGGTCTTACCAATCCCTGAGCCCCAATGGAATACCCACTTTGTGCCTTCCTTGTCTCCGCTCGGGAATTTCCCTATCGGGAAATCAGTGCATACGAGGTCACAAATCCTTCACCTCGCGAATCCCCGATTCCCGATCTGCAATGGCACCTTTGCAACCTTTAGCCCCCTCCGGCTAGCTCCTTTCTCATATGACCTGCCATGCCACGATACCACGGCCTCCTCCCCATCGGAGTTTCAGACTTCGCGAGTTTGGAACGCGAAGAATTCACATCCGCGAAATTCCCGAAATGTCGAACCCCGACTCCTCCAGATCCTTGGACACACGTCACTCAGATCGAACGGCTCTGACCATGTCGGGAAATCACGGATTGCGATTTCACTTTGCGAGTGTTTCACCCCTCCGGAAACCCTGATGCTCCAAATGCCGACTCGTTGGGATCTCCTGCCACGTATCCTCGCTGAGTTCAACGGCCCTAATCTTCTCGGGAAATCGCTAATCACGATTTCGTTCTATACGAATCCCACGACCACGGAAACCCCAAAATCCCGATGGGTCAAATCCCGATGACCCTTGGGCTCCTCCCTGCACGCTAACACTTAAATCGTGCGCGTCTCCTCGGGATCTAACGGCGGACGAGATTTTGCTGTCTCCCTCGACAAATCCTGACTGTTGATTCCTCCTCTTGAAGATTTCTCAAAAATGACTAAGTGCTCCTTCTTCAGACTTGCCCCCAAGCCTGCGCTAAAACTCTTCCTTGAAATGTTTCACGACACACTCCCTGTGCGCTTCTTTGATGATACCCACAAAGGCTCTAAACCTCCTGAGCTTCTTTACTCTGACTTCTTCAGAGAAATCTGTGCACACTCCTTGCGCTTACTGTTCAACAACTTCCCCAGTGTTGAATGCTTCAGACTCTGTGCACTTCCTGCAGCAACAGTCTCCAATCTCCCTTGGATCAAACTAGCCACTGAGACTTCTTCTCCAGCCTGCGCACACCTTGCATGGCTTCAACAATACAGTTCACTTCTGGACGAATGAGAACAAAGGTTAAACTACCAAGCCTTCATCGACGCACTCCTTGCGGATGAATTCCACTGCACTCTATGCAGGAATCTCCCAACTCAGCTAGAAAAAAAATTGAAACTCATTCCACTTCTCAGACTTCAGTTTCAAACCCTGAAATCACATGCACAGCATATCCAAAGCAAATGCATAACCAGAAAAACAAACATTCATGAGCACACAATCAATACGCACAGAGAAACAACACCAGTCATGAGGTTGAATCAGAACTCTCTTCTATTAATTCAAATTCCTGTACATGGGTGTTCCTCACAAAGTTCTCTGTCTGCTCTTCTCTTCAGAATGCTTGATCAATAATCTAAATAATAATAATACAAAGATACAAAGGAGGGTGTCTATATCCGTTTTCCCTCTCGAACTCTAAACTGTCTAATTTGGAAATAAAATCCTATCTACCTGCATTACATCTATTAAATGCCTCCTATCTATTTCAGACAAGAGCGTAAGGCTCGAGGTCTGATACAATACAACAGACGCTCCTTCAATAAGTGTTTCCTTGAAGGTTTGGCGCTTCATACTTTAATGAAAATTTAAAAAGTTGTCAAGCTTATATGCCATGTGTTTAAAAACACATGCGCTGGCTCCACGCTTGCTTTTGCAGTCGCGATGCTCCTGCATAATACTCCCCTTCTTGAAAGATTTCATGGGCTCCTGTCCATGAGCTCCTGCATGGTCTGTCCATGCTTCTGAATTTCTGCTTCTGTCTCCCAGCTGGCATCTTCCACTGGGTGATTCTTCCACTTCACCAGATACTCGAAGTATTGCTTTCGTCTGGTTCCTTTGCTGACTCTTCTGTCAAGTATCCGCTCCATCTGTGGCCTTTTTGCAATCGGAATTTGCTTCTGCCACTGAATTTTTGGCTGTTCATCACCCTCAACTCCTGCTTCCTCAGTATTATAGGGATATAAGTCTGAGACATTGAATGTCGGAGATATTCCAATTTCATCCGGCAATTCAATCTCATAAGCGTTTTCTCCCAATTTCTTCAGGACTCTGCATGGTCCAATTTTCTTCATTTTTAACTTGTTATACGTTCCCCTTGGGAACATTTCCTTCCTCAGGTGCGGCAGAACCAAATCGCCAACCTCAAATTGAAGTTGTTTTCGATGCTGATCCGCTCTGCGCTTGTACTCTTTGTTCGATTCCAGCAATCGCTGCTTCACCCTGCTGTGAAGATCCTCCATCACCTCTGCGAATTTTTCAGTTCTCCCGCTCTTTGTCATTATTTGTTCCGAATCCCTCAGTTCTGAAACACCTTTCGGCTGTCTACCATATACTATCTCAAACAGACTCTTTCTTGTGCTTCGATTCACTGAATCGTTGTAAGCAAACTCTGCCTGTGGCAACACGTTATCCCAACTGCTGTGGTGCTCCATTACTAAGCTCCTCAGCAAGTCTCCTAGAATTCGGTTGACCACTTCTGTCTGCCCATCTGTCTGTGGATGATAGGCGGAACTAAACATTAATTTAGTTCCCATCTTCTTCCAGAGTGTCCTCCAGAAATGCCCAATAAATTTGGTATCCCTATCCGAAACTATGTTTTTCGGCAGTCCATGGAGTCTAACAATCTCCTTGAAAAACAAGTTTGTGATGTGAGTCGCATCACTGGTCTTCTGGCACGGGATGAAATGCACCATTTTTGAAAACTTGTCGACCACTACAAAGATCGAATCATGTCCTCTCTGCGTCCTCGACAATCCTAGGATGAAATCCATGTTGATTGCCTCCCATGGCCTTTCTGGTATGGGTAAGGATTGGTAGAATCCCGCATTCTTCTTTTTGCCCTTCGAATGTTGACAAATTCTGCACCTGTCAACAAACCTTTTTACATCTGTTCGCATCTTCGGCCAGAAGTATGCTTCGCTCAACTTTGCGAACGTTTTGTCATGGCCAAAGTGCCCTGCTAATCCTCCACTATGCTTCTCCTTTAGCAGGTTCTCCCTCATGGAGCAATTCAGAATGCATAACTAGTTTCCTTTGAACAACAATCCATTCTGAATCATGTAATCCATCCACGGGCTTCGGTCTCTGAGAACTGGATTCTCAGCTGCCTCATATGCCTCTGCAAAATCTGCATCACCTGCATACATGTCCTTTAGGTTTTCAAATCCCAGTGTTTTGACTCGAAACTCCTGCAGCAATAAACACTTCCCGCTCAAATCATCAACCACTTTGTTAGCAGTACCTGCAATGTGTTTAATTACAAATGTAAAATTTTGCATATACTCTACCCATTTAGCATGTTTCTGATTCAACTTCTCCTGCTGAGTCACAAACTGTAATGCATGATTATCACTATACAGAACAAATTCCTTTGGGATCAAGTAATGCCTCCACTTCTTCAACGCCTGTATGATAGCATAAAATTCTTTATCATACATTGAATAATTCACCTTTGCCTCATCCAGCTTCTCGCTGAAATATGCAATTGGTCTGTCCTCCTGGCTAAAGACCGCTCCTATGGCAAAGCCACTTGCATCACATTTTACCTGGAAAACTTTCTGAAAATCTGGCAACACCAACACCAGCTGTTCGGTGATCTTTCGCTTCAACAGATTGAAGCTCTTCTCTGCCTCTTCAGTCCAATGAAAAGAATTATGTCTCTTCTTGACTGTGTCCATCATTGCTGCGCTGATTCCGCTAAAATTTCGGATGAATTTCCTATAGAAACTCGCTAGTCCATGGAAACTTCTCACCTCGAAAACATTTCTTGGTGATGGCCAATTCTTTATTACCTCTACTTTACTTGGATCCATCTTTAATTTATTTGCCGATATGACAAACCCCAAGTAAATGAGTTCCTTCTTCATAAATGAAGATTTCCTCACATTGATCAACAGCTTCTCTTGCTGTAGCTTCCTCATTACTGCAGCTAAATGCTTCAGATGTTCTTCCCTAGTCTTGCTGAAAATCAATATGTCATCCAAATAAACAATGACAAACTTACCAATGAATTCCTTCAGCACTTCATTCATCAACCTCATGAATGTACTCGATGCATTCGTCAAGCCAAACAGCATGACTAGCCATTCATACAGTCCTTCATTGGTTTTGAAGGCTGTCTTCCACTCATCGCCTTCCCTTATGCGAATTTGATGGTATCTGCTTTTCAAATCCACCTTTGAAAAAAAATTTGCTCCACTTAAGCAGTCCATCAAGTCATCCATTCTTGGCAATGGAAACCTATACCTGATGGTGATCTTGTTAATGGCTCTGGAATCTATACACATTCTCCAGCCTCCATCCTTCTTCGGACTCAGTACCGTTGGAATGGCACACGGACTCAGACTCTCCCTGATCAGTCCTTTATCTAGCAGTTCCTGTATCTGCCTTTTGACTTCCTCGTTCTCCCGCGGCGTCAACCTGTACGCTGATTTGTTCGACAAACTGGCGCCTGGTACAAGGTCTATGTGGTGACTTATGCTCCTCATTGGCGGCAACGAATGAGGTAATTCATCCACCACTATATCAGCAAACTCCTCAAGTAGTTTCTGAATTTCTGTCGACAGATCATCCACTCTCGTGCTGGTCAAAACAACTTTCGGTTTCCTGACCACAAAGAATTGTGGATCCTCCTTCTTCTTTACTTCTGCCAGAAGTTCCTTCCCACTCATGAGAAGTACCCTGTTGTTCACTTCCGGTTTCACCTCCTTATCTTTTATCGGAAGTAACGTGTGTGTTCTCCCATTCTTCTCCAGGGTATACGTATTCATCCTTCCATCATGAATTACGTTTCTATCATACTGCCATGATCTTCCCTGCAGTAAATGACAAACATCCATGGGGATAACATCACAGAGAATTTTATCATTATATCTTCCTATTTTAATGTCAACTAAGCACTATTTAGTGACGCTCACCTGATGTCCCTTTTGTAGCCATGAGACTTTATATGGACTCGGGTGATCAGTCGTTTTCAGCTCCAGTTTCTCCACCATCTCGGTTGAAACGAGATTGTCGGTGCTTCCGTTGTCCACAATGACTTTGCACTTCCTGTCCTTGGTCTTGCATGTAGTTCTGAACAGTCTGCTTCTCTGAGCAGTGTCCTCCACCTCCTTCTCAGGTGTAACGAGAAATTTTCGCATCATCAAAGACCTTCCGTCTTCTACGTCTTCTGCATCAGCAGCTCGCCTCTGCGCTTCTACGATGTGAGCTTCTCCTCCATCTTTCTTCCTGTCTGGACAGTCAACTGCCTTGTGTCCATTTTTCCCACATGCGTAGCATGTGATAACTCCACCTCGGCCTCTTCCTCTACCTCTGGTACGAGGAAAAGTACTGTTATCAGCATATCCTCCATCCGGTTCTGCCTATTGCCTTCGCTGTTCAACATGCTGGCCTCGTTGAGAACTTCCACCTCTCTCTGTTCTTGCCTGAGGCTTTTTCCAGTAGTCCTTGGACTTCTGAAATTTTTCTTGGGCAACTGATTTACCCCTTGGCTGACTTCTGCCTCGGCCTCGCTGTGTTGGCTTACGGCTCAGCTTCTCTTCTTCCTTCAATGCCATCTGATACGCATCCTCAACCGTTCTGATGGTTTTCATGCTCATCTCATCCTAGATATCGTATCTTAAGCCATTCATGTATCTGGCTACTTTTTCATCATCGCTCTCCCGATGACTTGCTCTAATATTGAGCTTGTAGACTTCTTCGGTATACTCCTTTACCGTCATCAACTTCTGTCTCAGGTTCTGCATTCTCCTGAACAGTGTGATCTGATAGTCCCTCGGGATGAACTTTGTCTTCATCTTCGCAATCATTCGATCCCATCTTTTGATCTTTTGTTTTCCTTTGGAACGTCTATCTGCCTAAAGCTCGTCCCACCATAATGCTGCATGTCCCTTCAATTTTGTGATAGCATGCCTGACCTTTTTATCCTCTTCGATATCCTCATAATCGAAGTAGGTGTCAAGAGCTCTAATCCAATCTAGAAGCTCTTCTGCATCCAGATTTCCTTCATAGGTCGGGATGTCCATTTTCATCTTAGAACTCATTCGAGCGATTGCTTTAATCAACCGCTCACTGGCTGCATCTTCGGATGCAACTCCTCCTTGTTGTTCAGCTTCAGCTTCGCCTTCGGAGTCACTCAAATCTCTAGCATTGGCTCCGCGTCTCTGCGCTGCTTCCATGTCTTCCATTCTGGCACGCAGATTTTGTAATTCCCTCTCCATCTCTACATTCTGTCCTTGGCTACTTCTTTCTCTGGACACCTCTCTTTCTCTGGACGGTTCCCTTTCCCCCTCTGGATTTTGTGATTGTCTACCTCTTCTCGGTGGCATGGTGAAATTTTCTCCTCTCCTTTGTTACAGAAAACATAGAGATTTTCTCTCTCTGATACCACCTGATGCAGCACGTGCCAGTCGCGCGTCCCGCCTCCTCCAGGACCTTCTCTCCCTTAGGCCCGAAGAGCTAAAAGGCTCTTCCAAATCCCTTCTGAGACTCTTCTGCACCCACAGGATGCTTCTTCGATGACCTCCCCTTGCCTTCTCGGGAAATCGAAACTCGTTTGATCACAGGTCCTGCACTCATGAGGTCGGGTCTTACCAATCCCCGAGCCCCGATGGAATACCCACTTCGCACCTTCCTTGTCTCCGCTCGGGAATTTCCCTATCGGGAAATCGGTGCATACGAGGTCACAAATACTTCACCTCACGAATCCTCGATTCTCGATCTGCAATGGCACCTTTGCAACCTTTAGCCCCCTTCGGCTAGCTCCTTTCTCATATGACCTGCCGTGCCACGAGACCACAACCTCCTCCCCGTTGGAGTTTCGGACTTCGCGAGTTTGGAACGCAAAGAATTCACATCCACGAAATTCCCGAAATGCCGAACCCCGACTCCTCCAGATCCTTGGACACGCGTCCCTCGGATCGAACGGCTCTGACCGTGTCGGGAAATCGCGGATCACGATTTCACTTTGCGAGTGTTTCACCCCTCCGGAAACCCTGATGCTCCAAATGCCGACTCGTCGGGATCTCCTGCCACGTATCCTCGCTGAGTTCAACGGCCCTGATCTTCTCGGGAAATCGCTAATCACGATTTCGTTCTATACGAATCCCACGACCACGGAAACCCCGAAATCCCAATGGGTCAAATCCCGATGACCCTTGGGCTCCTCCCTGTATGCTAACACTTAAACCGTGCGCATCTCCTCGGGATCTAACGGCGGATGGGATTTTGCTGTCTCCCTTGGCGAATCTTGACTGTTGATTCCTCCTCTTGAAGATTTCTCAAAAATGACTAAGTGCTCCTTCTTCAGACTTGCCCCCAAGCCTGCGCTAAAACTCTTCCTTGAAATGTTTCACGACACACTCCCTGTGCGCTTCTTTGACGATACCCACAAAGGCTCTAAACCTCCTGAGCTTCTTTACTCTGACTTCTTCAGAGAAATCTGTGCACACTCCTTGCGCTTACTATTCAACAGCTTCCCCAGTGTTGAATGCTTCGGACTCTGCGCACTTCCTGCAGCAGCAGTCTCCAATCTCCCTTGGATCAAACTAGCCACTGAGACTTATTCTCCAGCCTGCGCACACCTTGCACGTCTTCAACAATACAGTCCACTTCTGGACGAATGAGAACAAAGGTTAAACTACCAAGCCTTCATCGACGCACTCCTTGCGGATGAATTCCACTGCACTCTATGCAGGAATCTCCCAGTTCAGCTAGAAAAACAATTGAAACTCATTCCACTTCTCAGACTTCAGTTTCAAACCCTGAAATCACATGCACAACATATCCAAAGCAAATGCATAACCAGAAAAACAAACATTCATGAGCACACAATCAATACGCACAGAGAAACAACACCAGTCATGAGGTTGAATCAGAACTCTCTTCTATTAATTCAAATTCATGTACATGGGTGTTCCTCACAAAGTTCTCTGTTTGCTCTTCTCTTCAGAATGCTTGATCAATAATTTGAATAATAATAATACAAAGATACAAAGGAGGGTGTCTATATCCATTTTCCCTCTCGAACTCTAAACTGTCTAATCTGGAAATAAAATCCTATCTACCTACATTACATCTATTAAATGCCTCCTATCTATTTCAGACAAGAGCGTAAGGCTCGAGGTCTGATACAATACAACAGATGCTCCTTCAATAAATGTTTCCTTGAAGGTTTGGCGCTTCATACTTTAATGAAAATTCAAAAAGTTGTCAAGCTTATATGCCATGTGTTTAAAAACACATGCGCTGGCTCCACACTTGCTTTTGTAGTCACGATGCTCCTGCATAAGAATGTATGATGCACAATTTATGGCTTCATCCCATAGCTTCAGAGACAATTATTTCCACTGTAGCATGCAATTTTCCATCTCTTTCAGTGTTAGGTTCTTTCTCTCAGCAAGACTGTTCTGTTGTGGTGTGTAAGGCACTGTATGTTGGATCTCGATGATCAATTCAGAACAAAGTTGTTGCATGTATTTGTTAACATAATCACCTCCATTATCACTACAAAGTATCTTAATCCTTCGCTTATACTAATTCTCAACGAGTGCTTTAAATTCTTTAAAATATTGAAAAACTTGAGATTTCAATGTCGAAAAATACATCCATGTGAAGCGAGAGTAGTCGTTGATAAAATTGGGTACACATTGATATTTGTTGATTGAGGGCTTGGGGAAGGGTCCCATGAAATCACTATGAATCATCTGAAGAGGCAAGGATTCCCTCCATGCTTGTCCTTTGTCAAAAAATTTCTCGGGATGCTTACCAAGAATGCATCCCTGACAGATCCCATTAGAAAAATTGATTTGAGGAAAACCAGTTACCGTGTTTTCTTTTCTGAGTTGATGCAAGTACCTGTAATTAATATTAAAAAATATCTCATGCCATAACCTGATCTCTTTATTAGTATGAGTAAAAAAAAATTACATACATATTTGGGAATGAAACAAGAGAAGAAATACAACCAAGAGTGATGATCTGCAACACCGTGAGCTACCCGAGACCCTGTTTTTAAGTCCAGAATCTCCACTGAATCTGGATAGAATTCATCCTTTCTTATGGAACATGAATGCGTGATTTGATATATGGAAATAAATTTCATGGAAATTGAGGGGACATGCAGAACATTATCAAAATATCCCCCTTCCAAAGAAACTATGCCTTTACCACATACCTCAACCGGTGTGTCGTCTCCTATGAGAATAGAAGGTCCTATGCACTCTTCGATGGACGAGAATAATTATTTATTTGCATCCATATGATTCGAAGAACCTGAATAAAGGGTCCAAGTGGATGGGGAGGATGTGACATCCATCAAAGCGTGACCATCGCGAGCTTTTCCTCTTCCTTCGGTCGGTTTTTCTTCATCCTTCTTCCTTGCATTTGTCGGGACCATGAGATTGCTTTGTTGTAGCATCTTCGCCATCTCATTTATATTTTTCCTCATACAAGAATATTAAGGATGATGACCTTTTTGAAAATAGCTGCATTTAGATATTTCCTTTTTCTTCTTCCCTTTGTGATTTGAAGAAGATTCATCCGTCGGTTTTGAGAACTTTTCCTTTCTAGCCTCGGGTTTTTTCCTTTCCCCTTTTTTCCGATCTTTGAAATTCAGTTTGCTTGCTTCATTTTATGCAAGATAATGATCTATAGAACCCTTTATGGAGCCCATGGAAACCAATTTTTACTGCTCTTGATTTAGTGCTTCAATAAAATCATGTAAAGAGGGAATTTTCCACTTCAGAGTTGTTAATTTTGAAGCATGAAATGAGGAAACAAAAACTGAATAATCGAGACCTAGTTTTGAGAGAATGGAAAGGATGAGCTGCTCATATTTTTTCACTACTTTTCAATATTCAAGCTGAACCAAAATATATTTAAATTTTGTAAAATACTCTTGCAAAGAATCAAAATTTGATGAATTCAAACCTATGAGCTCGTTCTCCAAACTATAGGCTTGAAGTTCATCCTGTTTATCGAACAACTCTTACAACTTGGTCTAGACCCCATTGGCGGATGATGCGGTGTCGACATGGAACATAAAGTATCTTGATATGGAGATACATATTATCCCAAATGCTTCATCCATTCGATTGAAATACTTTTCCTTCTCCACAACATTCGTTGGCTCAACTTTCGTACCCATTGTTATCCGGTAAAGACCATTGCTTCAAAGAGCAAGTGTGATCTCAGATTTCCATTCAAAGTATTTGAATGGAGTTAGTAAAACATGATTGGGCTGAAGGTGTTGATCCATTTATTTTTTATACCTCCTTTGATGATCTTTCACCTGCAAATAAAACTAGTATACCTCTCCCTCAGATTCCTTGAGGCTTTGATACCATGTAAAATTCTGAGACCCAAGAGATCTAGAATTCGATGAGAAAAATAATACTAATCCAATGAATTTGAAAATAAACAAATAAGATAGAGATAGAGAAGAATTTACTCCACAATAATGAATGTATTCACAATATGTTTGAAATTACAATGAGATCAATCCAATATGTAGAGAGGAATGGATCTTGTCACTAATAATAGCAACTGCCACTAAAAGAAGTGTAAAAATAGCTAAAGCACATGCCTAAACCTATAAAATAGATAACCCACACCTAACATGAGTATGATAGGCTGAAAAGTGTGATTTTACTAACTGATTAGCTAAACATGCAAAGTTTACTAAAGAAAGGGGGTAAATCCCTAAAATCAAGGGACAATTTCCTTGATTTAAGGAGGAAGTGTGCTCTCCTTCCTTTAGATGTTTAAACTATGCATGGAGGTTGGAAAGGAGTCACTAAGTGGAGTTCTAATTAAATAACTCAATATTAACTCCATGTCAATATCCATAGATTTAAGTAAAACTCTCTAAAAACAAAGAAAGTGTCTCCTACCCTCTCTAAAAAGTCAAATCAAGTGAGGAAAAATGAATTGGGATGCATTAACCAAGGTCTAGGTTCCTAAGACAAGTAATACACCAAGGGAAGTTAGGATTATTCTCTAAAAATTGCAAAATTCACAAATATAAAATCCTTCAGATCTGACTGCAAATAATTCCTCTGAAATTAATGGCTGGACATGCTTTACTTATGGTGTTGCTATACTATTGTAGTGTTAGTGGAAAACCTATAATGATACAAAATTTGGTCTAAGATAGAAAATTATCCGATTATTAGTGGCCAAAGATAGAAAATTTAATCTAAAATGTTAAGTATTTTTCGTGGGAAGTTGGACTCCCCACAAAAGGTTAGACGAACGATTGTAATTGGTTTTTGCACTGAGAGATCAAGTGGAGTCTAAAGCTTTCCTTCTCGGGTTGATTTTTGGATTTAGATAGTGATCTATCGAGTTGATTTCCTATATAAGTAAACATTTATTTCATCCAATCTTGAAAGATTAGCACGAGAACAGTCAAGTCGAGAATATTCCTATATAAGTAAATACTTCATTCATCCAAGCTTTAAAGATTGTACGAAAACAATAAAGTCAAGCAATGGAACTCCTTCCTAAAGTCAATCAATCACTTGTGGATATGTGTTGATTTCTTACTTCTTTAATAAAATGGTCACTAATAGATATATGTCAATTTTTTCTTTTAATGAATTGGTAAATAAATTTGATTCCTTTAATCACTTCACATATTTATCTATTTATCTATATGTATTGTTATAATTTTTAAGTCACTCGATACATATAACAATTTCTGTAGTTGTGTTGTTATCAGTGTCAAGTGATTTTTGAATTGCATCCTTTAATAGTTTATAAAATATTTTTTTTCTCATTTACTATGTATTTAGCAACATTTTGCTTCTATAATTTTAGAGAATATATCAATAACAAAAAAAAAAAAATCAAAAACACTATTGGATGAGAACTAAGGTTTTGAGTAGCTTTCATGGCGATGTGATTCCCTAAGTTTCATTTTCCTTAGGTGTGTGGGTGTGATCATATTATCCTTGCTCCAATAAATACACCCTGGTTGAACTGTCAGGACAATAATTAATTCACCACAAGGTGAGGATTGGTGGAATCTCCTGACCTATGTCTAATATTTAATAGCAATGTGTTTGAGCCTATGGATGGATATGACACCCATGGGTAATTATAATTTTATTCTCAAAGCATGCCACAAAGCAATGACAACAATATCCCTATGCCACATATTGAAATCTCTAAAACTGAATATGATGGTTTTTGTGAATTGTTGTGGGAGAGATTTATATTTGGGTACTTTGTGGTTTAAGTTACCCATGAGGAAATTATTAGACATTGGATCCATGAGGTATAGAATTTCCTTGGATAGAAATGAATTCACATGCAGAACCTGGCCAAAGGTTTCTTCTTATTCTAATTCAATAACTCACTCATGTCTAGGAAATCATCATGCATGCCCCTTGGGACTACAAGAATACCCTAATATTCATGAACCAATGATATTTGAATTAATTGATTGAATGATATGCCTATCTATCCTACCTAATGTAGTTAGACATTCCCAACCCACCCATTCAATGTTTATCAATCATTCTACAAATTGTTTCCCCTTAAGGAGAACTTATTTTTGATGAGCCTAAAAGTTTTTTTTTATCCCTGGGAATCAATGCCATAACTTTGTGTGAGTGAACCTTTTAAATCCCATCAAGGAATTTACATGCATTCAGGTTGGTATCCATATCCATCATTAGTTAGTCTATTATATCAAATTTTCCATTACCTACTTATGTGCCAAATATTGGACCATTGAATCTAAGACTATATGTTTTTTCTAGCATGTTTGTTACCTGTGGGACCAACCCATGGTATAATAAACAATGACCTAGGGGAATATAAGCCTTCAAAATCACTCGGGGATTGCACCCATCATGGGCCACACCAACCCTTAACATGGTTGGATTTATTTGGGCATCTCCTCCCAACTACCGCGAGTTTCGAACCTTGGCCTTCTTATAGAATGAAACCCTCGAAATCCAATCATGCTGGTGGGATTTGACATGACCTAATCTAAAGTTGAAACAACCCCACCAACTCAAACCATACATGCCACCCAAGCCTGTCAAAATCCTAAAGGATATGAAGAGAAAGAATTTAAGTCACATTGAAGGGAAAGGGGTCTATCATATCTAATAAATAGCCTAAAAAGGTTGCAACCACTAAGTCTCCCACTATGAAGTCCTCATCCATGGGTAGTTGAAGTAGGCAAGCGGCTCTGGTATCTTACAAGTCCACTTCTAGTAAATAATATATACGAGGGGGTAGTTAGATTTCTTTATCACTACCACCTTTACCATGCTTTCAAGAGAATTATGAAACCAATATTTCTCTATCCATTCTAAAAATTCAAACAAAACCACCATGGGAGACTTATTCGTGGGGAGTATTTTTTGGTGTAGTGACTTTATGACTCTTTGATCCCTTGAGGATAATGAGGAGAATATTATATGAAAGTGACCTCCTAGAATGTTTGAGGTCTCAATGATCCAAATAGAAAGCACATTCTCTTCCAATTGTTGACCTCATTGGGTGGGACAAATGTCCTCTATTTTCAAGAATTCAAAACCATGGAGTTCATGCTCCATATCACCCTATCAATTATCTGGATAGGAGATACTTGGTATTTATTTCAATAACATTGAAGGAAAAGGGAGGGGTATTTCAATCATTATTTATCTTCATATGGATAATAATATCATGCAGTGGAGTATAGACCCTACCCATCAACTTGTGTAGGTTCTCCTCTAAGTAGATGGTCAACTTATCGGCCTGGATAACATATACACCTATAATGTATAGGAGAGAATGTATCATTTTGATGTTGGATGGTTGATGACCTTCCCAATTCCCCTTGGCTTATTTGTGGTCATTTTAACATGGTGTCATCTCAGGAAGACAAAGAAGGAGGCCTTCCTATCATTATTTAACATGGTGTAATCTCATGAAGACAAAGAGGGGGTAGCTATATTTCTTTCTCACTACCACCTTTCCCATGATTTCAAGAGAATTATGAAACCAATATTTCTCTATCCATTCTAAAAATTCAAAGAAAACCACCATGGGAGACTTATTTTTGGGGAGTATTTTTGGTTGTAGTGCCTTTATCACTCTTTGTTCCCTTGAGGATAATGAGGAGAATATTCCATGAAAGTGACCTCTATTTGCAAGAAGTCAAAACCATGGAGTTCGTGCTCCATATCACCCTATCAATTATTTAGATAGGAGATACTTGGTATTTATTTTGATAACATTGAAGGAAAAGGGAGGGGTATTTAAATCATTATTTATCCCCATATGGATAATAATATCATGCAGTGGAGTATAGACCCTACCCATCATCTTGTGTAGGTTCTCCTCTAAGTAGATAGTCAAATTATTGGCCTGGATAACATATACACCTATACTGGTATAAGAGAGAATGTATCCTTTTGATGTTGGATGGTTGATGACCTTCCCAATTCCCCTTGGATTATTTGTGGTCATTTTAACATGGTGTAATCTCACGAAGACAAAGAAGGGGGCCTTCCTATCATTATTTAACATGGTGTAATCTCATGAAGACAAAGAGGGGGTAGCTAGATTTCTTTCTCACTACCACCTTTCCCATGCTTTCAAGAGAATTATGAAACTAATATTTCTCTATCCATTCCAAAAAGTCAAAGAAAACCACCATGGGAGACTTATTCGTGGGTAGTATTTTTGGGTGTAGTTCCTTTATCACTCTTTGATCCCTTGAGGATAATGAGGAGAATATTCCAAGAAAGTGACCTCCTAAAATGTTTGAGGTCTCAATGATCCAAATAGAAAGCACATTCTCTTCCAATTGTTGACCTCATTGGGTGGGACAAGTGTCCTCTATTTGCAAGAAGTCAAAACCATGGAGTTCATGCTCCATATCACCCTATCAATTATTTGGATAGGAGATAATTGGTATTTATTTTGATAACATTGAAGGAAAAGAGAGGGGTATTTCAATCATTATTTATCCCCATATGGATAATAATATCATGCAGTGGAGTATAGACCCTACCCATCAACTTGTGTACATGCTCCTCTAAGTAGATGGTCAACTTATTGTCTTGGATAACATATACACCTATAATGATATAGTAGAGAATGTATCCTTTTTACGTTGGATTGTTGATGACCTTCCCAATTCCCCTTGGCTTATGTAATATCCCGCTATTGCAAGCACATGATATTGACTTATTCTTTAGGACACTTGCATGCAAGTGATCCGATTATAGTATATGGTTATTTGTTTTTCTTATGGATTATTATGATGATGTTGATGGATTATGATTTATGTTGTTTGATATCTATGTATTGACAGATGCTATTGACAAGTTTTCCCTGAGTGTGCAAGACACTTGACAGATTGAGGATGTCGATGGCATCACTGGACCTCCTTGGACTTCGGATTGAGTCAGGGAGTGAAATTTATTAGTTTGATTATTTCATTTATGCATATGTGACATATGATTGATTATATTATGATGTTTTTTATGGATCATTGAAAATGTTTTTTTGATGGATGCAGGCTGACAATTGCTTGCTAATATGACTCACATAAGGACTAAAGGGGCCATGCACAAAAACCAAATATTGAGGGAGATGTGTGGCAACATCCTTGGCACATCCTACTAACACTCCCTATGTGCCTCGAATTGTAGGTTAATGATTACCTAGTTCGAGAGATACATGATGTTGTGAGAGAAGACTGAGATAGTTGCTCACAAAGATTTCTAAAGGGCACGCAATAAGGTAGGGTCCTTATTCCTTAGAAGCCCTTAGTATCTCATAAGGTCGATTGAATGGAGTGTTGACTCCAAGGGTTGGAAAACTACCAAAACCAGTCAAAGGCAAGTGACACACTTGGAGCACAGAGTGTGTCTTGAGGGGCACGTCACAGAATTAAAAATTGAGTCAATGAATCTAGGTGGCCTAGAAAAATTTGAACGAATGTTAAACCTTGTAAAATCTTGAGCATTTTCAAATTAACTAACTAATTAATTAATGAATGAATTTGTTAATCATAATCCCCAAGGGTATAATCCTTTTCAAATAAAAATTTAATTAATCCTAGGTCTAAGTTAGTGAGAAGACTAAAAACTAATTTTATAAATTAAATAATGTGGGGATGAAATAAATCAAGGAAAATAAAATAAATCTAAAGAGTGATTTAATACACATACGTGCAAGTAATTACCAAATTGGAATTTAAGGTAAAATGGAATAAAGCTAAAGGAATGGGTTCGCATAGAAAGGAATCTAGAGTCTAGTCAACAATAATCTAACTAGGAGAAGATTCTTATTTTAACTCAACTCAGTTTTAGAAAGGCGTTAGTCATTAATTGGAAATAAAGGGAATAAAGGGACAAATAGGAGTGATTTTAGGAGTGCTTTTAGGATGGGTGATGGAAATTGACTTTTATTAAATTAAAATTTGGATTTAATTGTGCAAATTGGGGAAAGGGAGACAAGTGTGTGGGGGAGATAATTCTAAATTATTTTTAATTAAAAAGAGAATTAAATTTGCAAGTGGGGATGAGTTATGGGAAAATGATATAAAACAAATGGTTGAGTTGAGAGATAAATCACACTGGTCATGAGTAAAGTTATGTTGCATAATTTTTGACTATTTTTACTTGTGAGAGTTGGGATACCCAATTTGAGAGAGAGTGGTGGATCTACCTTGTGAGGCGAGATGGGAGCTAGAGGATTCTGGTTGAGTGTGTTTATGGCCCCTTTGCGGCTTGGGGGGATAAGGGAGAAGAAGAGTACCCATAACGTTGGTTGGGAGGTACCGGTGAAGTCTCTATGGTTAGGAAGTTGGAGGACAAAAGGATCGCCAGTTGCAAGGGCCATCTCCAGGTCCATCATCGTTGTCAGTTACGGTATTTCTTTCTGCGATTCTGAGATTGAACTTTATTAAGATTTAATTTGTATAGTTGTTAACTTCTTAGATATATGAAATTAATTTACTAATGTTTTAACTAAAAGAATTTTCCATGCATAAAATTTTTGTGGGTTTAAATATTCAAAAAATAATATTTTTCCAGTGGTCAAGGAACTTGAGAATGTAAAAAGGGGTTGATCATGTACATAAATCTAGAATCAACAATTGTTATTATCTTACACTCTGCTAAGAATTCATAAGTGCATCTTTATTTTAGTATCCTGTAATGTATCATTTGATTCCGATCATAGTGTTGTTTTATTTTGGTCCTGACACCTCCAATGTTTTTCTTACCTTGTAACTAATTTCAGCACCATAGCTTATCTTGAGACTTCACTGTTATTATTAATATCCTAGCAATATTTCCCTTGTATCTCTTCCCTTCTTGCTTGCGATTTCGCCCAACTTTGTGAGATCTCAAGGCATTTTTACTCTAGATTTACCACTATTTTTCTTGCTTGTGATTTCACCCAGCTTGGTGAGATCTCAAGGCGTTTTTACCCTAGATTTACCACTTCTTTTCTTTCTTTCATTTTCATCCAGCGTGGTGATATCTCAAGGCATTTTTATGCTGGATTTACCACTGCTTTTCTTGCTTTTGATTTGGCCTAGCGTGGTGATATATCAAGGTGTTTTTACTTTGGATTTACCACTATTTTTCTTTCCTGCGATTTCTCCCAGCTTGGTGATATCTCATCAAGTTTCCACTCTGGTTTTACCTTTGCGTTTTATTAATTTTTTCTCAGCAATTCCACCTTCAAACCCTCAACGTTTTCTCCACGTTTTTCTCTAAGTTGAAGCACAACAATAAACATTCAAACCCTCAATGTTTTATCCATGTTTTTCCCTGAGTTGAAGCACAACATTACACATTCAAACCCTCATCATTTTCTCTATGTTTTCTCTGATTTGAAGCACAACATTACACCTTTTTCCCTGAGTGAATTTATCAATGAGGAACCTCTACGATTTATGGCTCAATGTTTTTATAGAAGGAGTGTCCTTTGAGATTTACCCTCAGAAATTTATCAATGAGGAACCTCTGCGATATATGGCTCAATGTTTTTATAGAAAGAGTATCCTCTGATATTTTCCCTCAGCGACTTTATCAATGAGTATCCTCTCCATTTTTTTTTCTTAGCGAATTCATAAATAAATATCCTAGAGATGTGAATTCGCCTTGAATTTTCCTTCTCCCCAATGGCGGTTGGGACAAAGAATTATCTCTATGCTTTAATGACCATATGCCCTGTGTTTTTTCTCCTCCCCATTGGCAGATTTTCCTTTGTGTTGTTTAACTAGAGTGTGATTTCCCTCCTTCCTCCCATGGAGGATTTGCCTCTGTGTTTGTCTGACCGATAACATGAGCAAAACCAGATTTAAGTTATATTAGTTATTCTCACTAACTCCAGGTAAAGGTATTTGTAACGGAGTGAAATATATAAACAAATGACAACATGGAAATTATAATGGTATATGTTAGGATAATATAGTTTCATTTGAATAACCTCAAATTAATCTAATAGTAAATCGTATGTATTCGGATATATATTAAATTAATTAATCTATTGCTATTTTACAATTAATGTTGTATATTCCAGACTATATATCGTTAAATTGAATAATCTCAATTCCAATCCAACTATTTATACAAGTTAATTTCCCTACTGCCAGTTGCACAATGTTTTTCAAATGCATACTTCCTTAATACTTGATTTTATCTAGGAAGCAAGGTAAGATATCTTTAAGAGGTCGATTATAATTATTATAAAGGATGTAAAATTAAATAAATACCAACTCCTAATTATGTTCTAACCTGATGTTGATTGAGTTTACTATCATGGTTGTAAAATTTCTTATAATGCAGAGTAGTGGAAAAACTAGGTTACCAGTGATGGAAGATTACGATTGTTAGGTTGTGAAGTTGTCCTTGTTATGTAAGAATGACATGGATAGGAATTTCAAGGAGATTATACATTATGTTAAGTGTACTTAAAATTATGATCCAAGAGTTGTAAAATTCCATGTTAGAGTTTATGCATGTAATGATCATAGACAAGGTGACTTTACTTGGTGGGTAGGGGGTAAAATAATGTATATATATATAATCTTGTATTGCTATTTTTAGTAAGAGTTCATGTGGTATGGTCATGGAAGGATCATAAAATTTCTAATTATGAAAACGCTATATGCTTATGATACTTGCTTATTGGATTGCGCCATTAATAATATTAATGTATGTAAATTTTAGTCGGACTATTGTTGGATTGTATAGTAGGTCATATTGACGTCATTTACTTTATGTATGTGGTAGTATGTTTTACTCTTATGCCATTAAGTGAGTTGATGTATGATTGTTTAAGTAATGAGATCTCTTTGCGCAATGAATTAAATTGATGATACTCTTGCACCTTAAATTTAATGTGATGTATGATTGAATGTATGAGATTAGATTTCCTTACACAATGAATGAAATTGATGATTACTCTTGCAACTTAATTAATGTGATGTATGATTAAATTTATGTGAATAGATTTCTTTGCGCAATGAATAAAATTGATGAATTCTCTTGCGCCTTGGAATTCATATGATGTATGATTGGTTATTAGAATACTATTGCTCCATTGATTATCGTTGATGTATGATTTATTTAGTAATTAAATTTTCTTGCGCCATGAACAGTAATGATGTTGATTAATTGAGCTAGTTGGTTGTCTACTTGATTGTGTTAGTGAGATGTAGACACCTCTTTGTTCCTCTGAACAGTCACCAGACCTGAGACCTTAAGTGGTCAAAATCAATCGAATGAATCCTGGGCTTGAGCGTTGCTTATGTGTCCTGGGGGTCCTAACCTTGTAGGGTAGGTTAGGCGGGTAGTCATTTTGATATTCAGTATCTGGTTGATCATTGTTTATAGATTGCTTTAGTTGATTGTCATGGCTGAACTGAATCACTATTTATGTTTATGTGTTGGTCAGGTGTCACTATCATTTATGTTGATGCGTTGGTTTCATCGTTATTGATTACAATGATGAGTCACTTGTAATGATTTTGATTATGATGTCTTTTGATTATGTGCTGCTATGAATTATGTGTAGACATTAATTTCCTAATGCTTAAAAAAAAATATTTACCTTTTGTAAATTGATGTTCATCGTTGTAACAAAGGGTTTGTTACATATGGTATCAGAGTGGGTTCAACCCCACAACTTGGGATCATTATGCCTTCTGTTGTATTAAAAATTTGATTAAAAATTTATCGCTAATTAAATTGAATTGTGTCCCTACAGGTAATAATGGTTAGAGGACGTCATGTAGGCATATGACATGGTGCTAGGGGAGGAGGTGTGACACCTCCAATAGAATCCACGTGAGAGGGGTCTAACCCCTAAGGAGAAGAGCAAGTCATTGGACATGAGAATATTGATTTGGGGGATGTGGTTGGGTTAATGAGGTCCTTTCAGAGGATGTCAGAGGCCTTGATTAACCGACTATATAGAGATGAGGCCAGGGAATCTATACCCCCCGAGGGTCCACAACGTGCCCCAGCTGGTACTGGTATCATTCACAAATAACTCGAGAAGGTTAAGTTTCTTGAGTTCATGGGTGCCACAGAAGACGCAATCACTGAGGCATGGTTGGAGAACATGGCGATGTGCTTCTCACTTCGTGACTACACCTCTAACATGAAATTCCACATGGCAGTATTTCAACTAAAGGGGAGTGCTCTTCTTTGGTGGAAGATGCTCCTACCACAACTGAACATGGTCATTGAAGATGTGTCATGGGAAGTGTTTGAGGAGAGGTTCCAGGAGAGTAATTTATCAGAGGAATTCATTGAGTGCCATCTCAATGATTTCAACACCTTATCATAAGATGGTTGTATGGTGCCGGAGTATGAGGCCCGATTCATGGAGCTTCTTAGGTATTCTCCACATCTAAACACTGATAAGCTCAAGGTCAACAAGTTTGTGTTCATCCTTAACGCCAACATTTTTGTGAAGGTGAGGATCATATTTCCTTAGACGTTGCACGATGAAGTCTAGAAGGCCCTCATAGCTAAGGAATAGATGATCAATGGGGGTCAGTGAAGGACTCCTACGATACTGATGATACATGTGACTTCTGGTGCAAAACAACATCAAACTCCAGCTAGACATCCATCAGGGTATCGAGACATGCCAAGAGGATCCACATTCACAATGCCACGATGACCGACTCCTCAACAACGAACTCCCTACAAAGGACCACAACACCAGCACCAACGTCGTCCAAAACAACAACAATTTAGGCATGTTCAGAAAAATAGAACAGGGTTTCAGACTGGTAGGCCAAAATCTTTTACTTTGGGGACCAGGAGTACTAGGCCAAAGATCGGATGTTGGACATGTGGAGAGCCACATTACCAACGATATTTTTTGGTTGAGAGGGCTAGAGCAGTCGGGTCAGTCGAACACACTACAGTTGGAGATTTGGGAAAGGCCCACCAGATTCATGCAGTGGTGAATAACCTTCAGGAAGAGCACCATTCCACTCTGCTCGAGATGACAGGTACCATCGTCGACCAAATTTTTAGTATTTTTTTAGATCCAGGTGCTACAGAGAGCTCTATTTCTAGTGCAGTGCAGAAAAGAATTAAGGTAAAGGCAGTCGATCAGGATGAGTTTAGGTACTTGGAAATGGATTTGGGTGCCAAGTAGAAGGTTGGAATAAAGGTTACGAAATCTAGTCTTAACCTGGGAGATTTTGTAATGACGGTCAACATGTACGTCATGATCTTAGGATCTTATTGTTGGTCCCCGGTTTTGACCATGTTCTTTGCCCATACTACATACTATTGACCTCCAACTATATGCCAGTACCACCCTTTTTGACCTCCTTTTGATATAATCAACATCCCTTTACCACCCAAAGGGGTCACCTAAGGTATCTTTGAAATTCAAGTTATTATTATGCATTTTTAATACATTAATTTGATAAATGAGCTAATATCACTTGGGTAGGTACCATTGCTATTCTTGGCGCAGGGTTCCGGTACCAGGTACCAACTCACACCGTAGCGGTACCAGTGGAGCAGTTCGAAACTGATGCATCATGGCATGCGTTATGGT
>ML788903.1:193347-234141 GCA_009831015.1 Picea engelmannii
AGAGAGAGAGAGAGAGAGAGAGAGAGAGAGGCCATAGCTTGGGAACCATAGTCAATATCTACAACAATTGATGAAGGTAGCATTCCATAGAAAATGGTACAATCATAAAAAAAACAAATTAGTGGTCCTACCTTTTCTATTTTTCTTTTTGTTGGATATAATTCATACAACCCTTTAGTTTGGAGGTATGATGAGCCCAAAAAATGGCCTATTTTTCTCATCCTTTTATGTCTATTCATCTGCTGAAAAAATTGAACATTGATACCATCAATCTCAATATCTACCAATTTTGTAGTCATTAACAACTTATCAATTAACTACTTGCAAATGGTTATTTTGGTAGTACTTTATGAGATTTTATGTTGAAAAAAATCTAAGTTTTAATGTATGTTGATGAATGTGTTTTAGTAATGGATCTAATCATGAGTTATGAATGTTATTTTTACTTGTTATGAAGTGTACATTTTCTTAATAGTGATTATTTATTCATTACATCAACAGATAATATATTTCGCCAACACTTATGTGTTTTTTCATAAATTATAAATCAAAAGGTTGAATAGAATATAGAGCCCTCTTGACTCCATGACCTATTATACACTCTATAACTAGTTAAAATTCCACGAGCATGGTGGTGGTTTTTCAAAAGGGATTAGGGTGCACATATTTGGTCCATTACCTATCCTAATTGAGAAGGGAACGATCTTGCGAAGTTGCTTCACCAAAAATACCTTAGTTTAACTGACAATGAAGATGGGTTCACGAGTTCATATCTTTGGAAACCTACTTATTCATATAACCAAGAAGGATGGTGTGCATAAGAATATATTTCCTTGACATCTTGCCGAAACTATAGTTATCTCATGTAAGGAATATGAAAAATTCTTGGGGGGGAATTAGATGAAGAGAGTCTTGGAAATCCCCATCGTTTTCCTTGTGGGATCCAATAACTCTTCATTATAAATGTACTCATCTGCAACTTGATTTTGGTTTGATTGTAGATTTTTCATTCTCCATAGTTAAGGTTATAAGTACATGTTGTATATTAGAAGTTGTAATCTTGAAGACATTTCCATTACTGAAATAAATCTGTTTTAGAGTTGAGTTAAAGTCTACTACAATGTTTCATCCATTCTCATCAAGCCAGGGCCCACTTGAAGAGGATTTTCTAGAAAACACACCTCTTTTTGTATATTTTTTATTTGTATCTATATTTTGTAAAAATGTTTTGTATACTTCCTTAGTTCAAGTATTCCATGTGTTTGAACAACATGGTATGTAGGTTCATCGCACATTTGGATCTTCTAGATACATTTAGTTGACAATAGACTAAGAGAGTTGATTAAATGATCGATTAAGGGATTGATTGGATGGTTTACTAGGAAATCAACTAGTCAAAAAATTAGAACAAAGTAGTTAGTTGGTGCATAAAACAAGGCATAAATAAAGGACCTCATATTTCCCAATTCAAGGGAGTTGGTTATATCTTGGTACTATAAAAAGATGACCTTATGTATTGATCTAAGAACAATTTGTTTTGTATGGAAATATTTGTGTTTCTTACATTGCTATGTATGTTGAGATATCCTTGGTTGCACTAAAGTGATGTAATGGTGTCTTTAGACACTGCATCTCTCTTGGAATACTAGCTTTATGATCTACCTAATCCTCGAATTCTCCAACATGGTATAAAACCTAGTGGTTTCAGATGTAGCATTTTGTCTACAGGTCTTGTACACGATTTCGATGTATGTTCTCCTAACAAGTTGGATAAGTATGGTAGATTGACTTAATGTTTCAATTTTAAGACTAAATCAATAATCAAATCTGTAGGTCTTGAATAGCCACAATTATGGAGTTTGGGAATAAGATATGGAAACATTATTGAAGAGAAAATCTTTGTTGTAGTTTACAAAAATCATATTTTGAGATCCAAAGGATGGCCAACAAAAAAAAATCATCAAAGAAAAGAAAAATAAGGTTGTAGGAGCCATAATGAACTTCATCTCTAGGGATATTCACTTTCATACAAGTTGTATTGACTTCCCTTGTCTGGAAGATGTTGAAGACTCTATTTGATAAAAACAATGAAATTCAAGTTATGCATATTGAGAAAGAGTTGATATCTTTATATCCTCTCCCTTTTGAAATAATTGAAGACTATTTGACCCATGTGATGGAATTTAAATTGAAATTGGATGAACGCAGAAAGGATTTTCCCATGAAATATGGTCATATCGTAGAACTAATCCCATTGAATCTAAAGACACCCTATGATGTGTTTTTTTCAACATTCTATTCTATTAGATCTTGAGAAAATATGATGGTGAGGATTACTCCTTTGATTATTTTTGTGGTTCACTTATTAGGGAATAGGAAAATTTGTTTAATTTAGGGAAACATGAGGCCAATAAATAAGCCCATTTATTGGAGGGAAAAGGTCATTAGAATTATACAAAAAGAGGTTGACATTCCAATTGGTAAAAAGAATGAAATTACATCAAAAATATTGTTAAGAAGAAGAATGATGAATGGATTTCGACTAACAAAGGTAGAAAGAAGAAGAATGATGAATGTATTTCGACTAACAAAGGTATAAAGAAGAAGACATGCCATTAATATGGGAAATTGGGATATTTATAAAAGGCTTGTTGGAAGAATACTAAGGACTTGAAGGATAAAGTGAAGAAGCATTAATGATACATGTCTATTGGAAGATCGACAAACTAGCAAAATAGAAATTGAACAGACAAGGTAGATAACTATACATTTTTTGTTAGTGCTTCTTAGGCCTTGAATATTCATAATTCTTAGAGTGAATGGATATTTGACTCTAGTTGCACCCAACATATAGCTGAGTATGTTTCTCTCTATTCTTCATTAAAACAGGCTACAAAAAGGGAAATTTGCATGGTAGATGATTATGCACTTATTATTGTTGGTTGTGGAAATATTGAATGTCAAAATGGTGTGATTATTGATCTGTACCATGTACCTAAATTGGGTGTCAATTTTTTGTTTGCACCCCAACTAACTCAATCTGGAAACAAGGTAGAGTTTTTCCTAGATCGATTTGTTGTGAAGGATATTCTCAACAACTTTGTTTTTTTCATTGAAGGTTTCCTTGGTTCGAAGGACAAATTGTATAAATTATGAAACTTTCTTGTGAAATACCTAGGACCAACTGCACTCATAGCTCACACCAAAGACCAGAGTATAATTTGGTATGAATGGCTTGAAAATTTAAATTTCTAAATCTTGAAACTAATGGTTAAACACATGGTTACTGAACTACCCAAGTTTGTTTCTCCTGATGGAGAATGTGAAGGATGTATGATTGGAAATCATAATTGGGATGCCTTTGAACTAGTGAAAGACTGGAGAGAAAAGGATCAGATATATCTTGTCCATAGTGATCTATTTTTCTAAAAAAAAACATCAATGTTTGGTGAAAGGTATGTATTGATCTTTAATGATAAATTTTCCAAGTGAAATTAGGTATATTTCTTGAGAAAAAAGAGTCACGTGTTTGAAAATTTCAAGGAATTTAGGGAATTTCCTTGAAAAGAAATGTGATAAACCTATGAAACGTTTAAAATTACACAATGGAGGAGAATATGTAGACAAGGATTTTAAAATCTACTTGTCATAGAATGGTATCTCTTGGAAACAATATGTACCTTACATACTTGAGAAAAATAACACTATTGAAAGAAATAATTAGACTTCAGTAGAAATGGCACATTGTTTTATTTATGCCAAAGGTTCATAAACTAAGTTTTGAGAAAAAATTGTCTATTGTTAAAACTATTTGTTAAATTTGATTTCGACTAAAGCTTTATGGGATGTGACTCCAATCAATAAATGTAGTGGAATAAATCCCTAAGTTGGATGTATTAGAACCTTTGGATGCATAACATGGATTCACATTATAGATGATAGAAGGAAGAAACTAGATGCAAAGAGTCATTATTTTATCATTATGAGCTACTTTGAAGAGTCAAAGGTGTAGAGGTTGCTTGACCCTGTCAAATAGAAGAATATTTGAAGAAAATATGGTGTCTTTGATGAGAATACATTAGGTATCACTTTGTTTAATTATTCTTCTATCTTGTTGAGAATTTATCCTTTGGTTATTATAGGGAATTCTAGATCTATTGACTACTTCATAAGATCATTGAATAGCCTATTGATTTATTTCTAGACTATTGACTTATTTTCTAAATTGACCTAAAGTCAACCTTCCATAGAAAAATAAACCACAATATTCAGAACCACTGTTCATTCTATAAATGGTGATCTTGGTATAGTAAATCCTTCAAAAAAGAGGGTTGGTATTCCTAGATGGAAGAACGATACAATTGAAGCTATTGGCGCTCATACAACATATATCGATGACTCAAGAAAAACTAGAAGTTAGAAAAAGTATAGTAGTGCTTCTCTAATGGAATGTGTGCTAGAGGAATATGATTTAAAGACATATGCAGATGCACATGCTCGACCTAAATGTAAGAATGATAAGGCTAATGAGTATCATTGCTTGATGACAAATGACACACAGGATTTAGTTCATTAATTGCAAGGAAATAATGTAGTGAAGTGTCGATGGGTCTACAATAATAAATTTTCATCAGAAGGTGTCATTGAAAGAAATACGATGCATTTGGTATCTAAGGGATTATCTCAAGAGGAAGGCATTGATTACATTGAGAAATTTTCCTTGATTGAAAATATAAAAAATTTTGACTGATTTATTCACTTACTGCTCACATTGGATGGGAGGTATATTAGATGGATATAAAAAATGAATTTTATACATGTTGATATCATTGAATAGAGTTATATGGATAATTCCCCTAGTTTTGAGAAGGATGGAAGTCTTGTATGCCAACTAAAGAAATCCTTGTATTGTTTGAAACAAGGTCATAGGGAATGGTGTGAGAAGATGGATTGGTTTATACTCTATCTCAGTTTCAAATGTTGTGAATTAGATCATAGTATCTATGAATTACATGTCAATGGTGAAACATTATTTATTGCATTATATGTGGATGACCATGTCATTATTGGAAGAAATGTTAATTTAATTTGGGGTTTGAAGAAACGGTTAGAAGATACATTTGATATGATTGAACTTGGTTTGTTGCATTTATTTTTGGGAATATAAGTAATACAAATGTATGATGTTATATTTATTTCTCAACTTAAATATGCGTTGAATATTCTATAGAAGTTCAAAGTGGAACACCATAAACCTTGTGCTACACCTTATTAGTTAGGAGGGAATCTAACCGATGAGTGTTATTCTCTAAAAGTTGATGCTATAATCTATGGATATCTTGTTGATAGCCTTATCTATTTAACAAAAAATCAACCTGATATGTCATTTGTTGTCAATGTGGTTTCTTAGTTTATGCACGATCCATAAGCAAGTCACCTTAAAGCCACAAATAGAACTGTTTGTTATATCAAGGGAACTTACTACGTTGGTATAAAGTTGCAAGGAGAATTATTTGTTATATTAATGGAACTTACTAGCCATGTGATTCATATTGGTTCCAAACACATTATTTAGTCTTATAAAAAGAAGAAGGTGATATATTTATCAACCAAAAAAGTAGAATATCTTAGTGTAGTACATGTTATCATAGAGGTGGTATAGATTCAACATCTCACGAGTGAACTTGATTTTCTAGTCGAGACATAAACTGTGGTATATTGTGACAATAAAAGTGTGATAGAGCCTATAGATAATCTTGTTGCACACAACAAGATGAAGCATGTGGAGCTTCATGCTCTTATTTGAGATATTACAAGATAATGTTGTAAATATTTCTTATTACAAGATATATGATCAATTTGTTGATCTCTTTACAAAGCCTCTCTTGGAAGCTAATTTTGTGGAACTTCAATTTATTCTTGGGCTTTAGGAATATGCAATTATGCCCAAGGTGTACATAAGTAATTTCACCCATTGAATCTCTAAAGCATTGTGCTAATGGAGGCACATTTTGTTGGGATATTTAGACACTTAGGAGTTAGTTAAGATATACTTGGTCTAATGTTTCATTAGGTAAAAGTGTGTTTATTAGTGTGTTTCTTTAGTATGCATTAGTATGCATTTGTAGTTAGGAAATCCGACGGTCACGATATGTTCCCGACATAGAGTGATCCGATGGTTCATATTCTCCTCGATCTTAATGGCCATTGATCTGTGGCTTAACACTCGATTGGTCCATGATATCTATTTAAAGAGAATGGAGGGTAATTTTCCAATGATCGATTGTGAGAAAATATCTTGTAAAATATCTCTGTAATCTTTTTCTTTTACATTAATAAACTGCTCCAAGTGGCCGCGTTGGTTGGGGCCGTGGATGTCTCCTCGTAGGGGTTTTACCACGTCAAAAAAAGGGCATGTTGATATTTTATTTGGTTGTGTGAGCAGTTACTAAAGGTGTTTGTGCTCTGTTGGAATACATGTGTTGTCGAACACATTTGAAAAAAATCTACGCAGGTTCATTATACCTATCGATATTTTGGAGGTAGTAAGTTGGCATTCAATGGTTGACTAGGAGAATCAACTAAGAAGCCACTTGAGTGGTTGAATAAGGGGACAACTGATGCAGTATCATCTCTCCACATCAGCCAGCCAGCCAGCCAGCCACGTCAAGCGCACGCATTCAAAGCTGAAGAGAGGCACAATCCTCATTTTGATTTTAGAATTGAATGTAATTAAATGTTTAAGTTGTTGAGCTGTAGAGCCATGCCTTTGTGCAGGCATAAGTAGATAGGCCTTTAATGCTTGTAAGGCTGAGATCTAGATCCAGATAGCGGACTAGACAACCCATTCAATGTAATTGAATAGGGTAGGTAGATTGGAGGGAAGAGCTCGAAGAGCCTCCTCATGTAAAAAGATCGATTGTATCTCTTTGGTAGACAGTGTGTGGAGGTAGAGATAGAATCTACAAGTTGAGAGTAGAAGAGAAGGAGTCGAGACCTTGTTACAGGCCGTGCTCAGGAACACCTTGTAAATACAAGCATTTTCCATTTAATATAAACAGAAGCAGTTTTTCCTGCATGTATTTCTGTGTTATGTGGATGTCTGTGAGTGTTCTTCGTATGATATGAATGTATGCTATAGGTTTGCATTTGTAGGAGTGTGTCTGATTTCAGGTGAAGGTCTTTGAGGTTTCATGCCATGAGGGCGTGACAGAGTACTGCGGTCTCTGAATACCAGTGCACTAAAGCACTTTTGAATTCTGCGTGTTCAGATAAAGACGTGCTGCAACACAGGAACTGGAATCAACAACTCAGGGAAAGACCTATGAGGTTGCTGAATACCTCAGGAGACAGGGTTGTGTAGGAGATACACAATTGCAGACAGAAGCTTTGAGGAGTTCGGTGAAGCTCTGCCAAGTGGGCATCGAGCCAGTGTAAGGAGTGCACAAAGATAGAACTCTCTTGTGAGTTCAAGGAGAACCAAGATCACTGAGGATTCTGAGAGCTCTGCCAAGTGGGCATTGAGCAGGAACATAGGGTGCACAGAAGGAGACAGAACTAGTAAAAATTCTGGAAGAAGATACTCTGCTAGGAGGGCATTGAGACAGTGTGCAGACAGGCACAGGAGAAGAGAACTCTTTGAGTTCTGTATTCTGAAGGAAGAATCCACTGAGGGATCTTCACAGGGTTGCTGAACACCCTGATAGGCTCAGCAAGAGGTTGCTTGAGAAAACAGAGAGCCAAGAGGGCATCCAAATTCTCCATCTGAGGGAGAAAGGAAAGAAAGAGCCGAGTTTCCTTGGAGGTCAAACCTACAGGAAATCTTAGGACGGATACCACCTTTTGTGTGTGCATGTGAATACCCTACATAGGCATAGGAGTTGAAGAATCCTTCAAGGGTTTGAAGGGAACAAGATCAGGAGGAATACCGTTGTTGAAGAGTGCAGGCGAGGACTTAGATTGTGGAGCTCGCAGAGGAGACATAACAAAGGTTGAGGCCTTTGAGAACTGGAAATTCTTCCAAATCTAGGAAGAACGTGCACAAAAGCTCAGGAGGGAGCACCGCCATCCGTTCAGATTGTGAGAGAGACCTGGGTCATTGGTTTTCCACATCCAGGAGGGAGCAGAAGGAGTGCATAGAAGAGGAGATCGTGAGCCATTGGATCTCCCTCAGATACCCGTGAGTCGTTATATCGCAGAAAGAGAACGGATGGTTAGAATTCTCGGAGGAGAATTCGTGAACTTCCGTGAGCTGTTGGATCTGACCGGAGGGACACAAAGGTTAAGCCTTTGTGAACAGAGGAGTAAAGTCCCGAAGGGCATCAGGATATCGACACTCAGGATATCGGGGATATTGAGGACGTAAGGAGAGTCACTCGACATCAGAAACCCCGAATTAGTGAGGTTTGGTCTGAGCCATTCTTTTGGGAGTGGACGCGTGTCGCGAGATTTCCCACATTGGGGACTCGGGCATCGGAGGTAGGAAGAGGAAGTCTTTCGACTTCACGAGTGGTGAAAAGGTGAGAGCTCCGTGTTGTGTGCCCAGCTGACGTCACATCGGGATATCGACCTTCGGAGGATCAGAAATCCCGAGGACAAGAAGTCCATGCATTTTGGCATTTAGAAGCCTGAAATTGCGAAGAAGGGGAAGACCGGGGAATTGCCATATCAGCATTTCGCGTATTGGAGAATCGGGGGTCCAAAGGATGAGAGGTTGGACGCTCGGGTCACGAAACCCCGAAATAGGGTCACGGTCATATGTGAAGAGGTTGTATGGGCCAAGACTTAGTCCTGAGGGGCTAGTTGCTGACAGAGGTGTTTCGGCACTTAGGAGATTGGGTGATCAGAAAATCGTGGAGACAGTGGTTATCGTGGCATCGGGGATCATAGAGTCCCGAGACTCGAAATTACATCAGGAAAAACTCACGGTTGAATGCATAAGAGACATGTGGGTGAATAGAAGGACCTGTGGATCAGGTTTCAACAGAGATTCCAGTAAGGGGATCAAATGAGCCGCTTCGGCTCATGAAATGATTGATCGATCCTGTGAGCAGGAGCGTGAGGTGGTGGTCGTGTCTCTCTACATCAAGTGGTATCAGAGCAGGGACTTAACTTGTATATTTCAGGTGAAGCGAAGGAATAAAGGAAGAAGACAGAGTGATGGAGACTCTATGATGGTTGATTGCAGGTAGGAAACAATCAAGAAGACGGTAAGAAGGACTATAGGATGAAGCTGGAAACACTCGGGATGGAGAGTGACAACAGTAGGTTTGCTAGGAGAGCAAACAAAGACAACAACATGGCTACTGAAGGCCATAGGTATGATGGAAGGAAGAACCCAGAGATGATGAGTGCAGCCAAAAGGGAAAAATAACTTGTTGACATCAGGGAAAAAATGGAGTAGCTTGAACTACAGATGCAGCAAAATACTAAGCTGAGATGGGTATATGAATGGCAAAAGCAAAATGTCCAGTCAAGGAGCTGATGGTCAGAAGACAGTAGAGGTTGTTAAGAGGATGGTTGAGGTATGCTGAAAACCTCGACGAACCTAAGGAAATGGTTCAGATATGTGAATCGGAGACTGGGAGAGATCTCAGTGAAATGGGATCAGTTGAAGATCTCAAGAACTGCCAGGAGAGCAGAGAGGAAATTCCTAATTGCCAGGAGGGCAACGAGTTGAGATCACTTTGGGATCTCACAGACTGTCATGAGGACAACCAAGGAATTTCACATTGCCAGCTGGGTAATGATATGAGGTCGCTGCGGGATCTCGAAGACTGCCAAGAGGGTAGTAGAAGCATCCCATATTGCCAGGAGGGAAGGGATGAGCAAATGAGTTGGAATCAACTGGAGGAGATGACAAAGGATGAAGATTTATATGGTTTTCCAAGCCATGTGAATGAAGATGATGACAAGTTAAAAACTTCCACCATACGAGGAGGTGATCTGAGGAGCCTTATAATGATTGGGGGAATCGAGATATTCCTTCCACTTGCCCAGGGGGAGGAAGAAATCTAGGTTGCAGATACAACAACAATAGAAGAATAGTCAACTGCGACTGTCAGGGAAGAGGGATTGGAGCAGATATATGAAGCTGCCCAAGCAGGAGAAGAGAATGAGCATTCTGAGGAATGTCTCAATGCATTCATCTAGGAAGCTAAAGAAGCTGTAGCACTGAAGCTGACAGCCGAAGAAGCAGAAGAGGATAATGAGCATTTTGAGGAATGGCTCAATATTTTCAGCTAGGAGACTGAAAAGACTGCAACATGGGAGTTTGCAGCAGAAGAAGAGGAAGGAGAAGACAAAATTAGTTTGGTTGATCTGTATGAGCATATTGAAGCCCTAGAGAGAAGGGTGAAAGTGTAGGGTGTGCACATCCAACAGGTGAAGTTGGAAGCTGAGGAAGAAAACATGGGAGAGCACAGTGATCTGCAGATGTGCTAAAAGTTTTTGCAGCTGAGGAGACTGCATGGACAGGGCCAACCATTGGAGCAGCTGAACGAAGTGATCGATGAGATCTGGGAGATGATGATCCATTCAGTAGAAACTATCAGCGAGGAGAAGCTGAGAAGAAAGGAAGCAACACCAGCGCAGAAGCAACAACATCAGCAAGGAGATGGAGCGGATAAACAACTCCAGAGGATGATTTGGGATCCAGGAGGATTTCAACATCAGAGATGGGAAGCTCATGAGCAGGAGCTCATGAATTTTGTAGCTGAGGAGTATGATGCAGGAGCATCTCTCCATGTTAGCCAACCAGCCAGCCAGCCATGTCAAGCACACTCATTCAAAGATGAAGAGAGGCACAGTCCTCATTTTGATTTTAGAATTGAATGTAATTAAATGTTTAAGATGTTGAGCTGTAGATCCGTGCCTTTGTGTAGGCATAAGTAGTTAGGCCTTTAATGTTTGTAAGGCTGAGATCTAGATCTGGATAGTGGACTAGACAACCCACTCAATGTAATTGAATAGGGTAGGTAGATTGGAGGGAAGAGCTCGAAGAGCCTCCTCATGTAAAAAGATCGATTGTATCTCTTTGGTAAAGAGTGTGTGGAGGTAGAGTTAGAATCTGTGAGTTGAGAGCAGAAGAGAAGGAGCCGAGACCT
Source organism: Picea engelmannii (assembly GCA_009831015.1). NCBI lineage: Eukaryota > Viridiplantae > Streptophyta > Pinopsida > Pinales > Pinaceae > Picea > Picea engelmannii. Next base: position 204,453 of record ML788903.1, read on the forward strand.
TGTTACAGGCCGTGCTCAGGAACACCTTGTAAATACAGGCATTTTCCATTTAATATAAACAGAAGCAGTTTTTCCTGAATGTATTTCTGTGTTATGTGGATGTTTGTGAGTGCTCTTCGTATGATATGAATGTATGCTGTAGGTTTGCATTTGCAGGAGTGTGTCTGATTTTAGGTGAAGGTATTTGAGGTTTCATGCCATGAGGGCGTGACAGAGTACTGCGGTCTTTGAATACTAGTGCACTGAAGCACTTCTGAATTCTGCGGGTTCAGACAAAGACGTGCTGCGGCACAGGAACTGGAATCAACAACTCAGGGAAAGACCTATGAGGTTGCTGAATACCTCAGGAGACAAGGCTGTGTAGGAGATACACAATTGCAGTCAAAATCTTTGAGGAGTTCGGTGAAGCTCTACCAAGTGGGCATCGAGCCAGTGTAAGGAGTGAACAAAGATAAAACTCTGTTGTGAGTTCAAGGAGAACCAGGATCACTGAGGATTCTGAGAGCTTTGCCAAGTGGGCATTGAGCAGGCGCATAGGGTGCGTAGAAGGAGACAGAACTACTAGAAACTCTGGAAGAAGATACTCTGCCAGGAGGGCATTGAGACAGTGTGCAGACATGCACAGGAGAAGAGAACTCTTTGAGTTCTGTATTCTGAAGGAAGAATCCACTGAGGGATCTTCACAGGGTTGCTGAACACCCTGATAGGCTCATCAAGAGGTTGCTTGAGAAAACAGAGAGCTAGGAGGGCATCCAAATTCTCCATCTGAGGGAGAAAGGAAAGAAAGAGCCGAGTTTCCTTGGAGGTCGAAGCTACAGGAAATCTCATGACGGATAGCACCTTTTGTGTGTGCATGTGAATACCCTACAGAGGCGTAGGAGTTGAATAATCCTTCAAGGGTTCGAAGGGAACAAGCTCAGGAGGAATAACGTCATTGAAGAGTGCAGGCGAGGACTCAGATTATGGAGCTCGTAGAGGAGACATAACAAAGGTTGAGGCCTTTGAGAACTGGAAATTCTTCCAAATCTAGGAAGAACGTGCGCAGAAGATCAGGAGGGAGCACCGCCATCCATTCAGATTGTGAGAGAGACCTGGGTCATTGGTTTTCCATGTCCAGGAGGGAGTAGAAGGAGCGCACAGAAGAGGAGATCGTGAGCCATTGGATCTCCCTCAGATACCCGTAAGTCGTTAGATCACAGGAAGGGAACGGATGGTCAGAATTCTCGGAGGAGAATTTGCGAACTTCCGTGAGCCATTGGATCTGACCGGAGGGACGCGAAGGTAAAGCCTTTGTGAACAGAGGAGTAAAGTCCTGAAGGGCATTGGGATATCGGCACTTGGGATATCAGGGATATCGAGGATGTAAGGAGAGTCACTCGACATCAGAAACCTTGAATTAGCGAGGTTTGGTCTGAGCCGTTCGTTTGGGAGTGGACGCGTGTCGCGAGATTTCCCACATCGGGGACTTGGGCATCAGAGGTAGGAAGAGGAAGTCTTTTGACTTCGCGAGTGGCGAAAAGGAGAGAGCTCCGTGTTGTGGGCCTAGCTGACGTCACATCGGGATATCGACGTTCGGAGGATCAGAAATCCCGTGGACAAGAAGTCCATGCATTTCGGCATTCAGAAGCCTGAAATTGCAAAGAAGGGGAAGACCGGGGAATTGCCATATCGACATTTCGTGTATCGGAGAATCGGGGGTCCAAAGGATGAGAGGTTGGATGCTCGGGTCGTGAAACCCCGAAATAGGGTCGCGGTCATATGTGAAGAGGCTGTATGGGCCAAGACTTAGTCCTGAGGGGCTAGTTGCTGACAGAGGTGTTTCAGTACTTCGAAGATTGGGTGATCGGAAAATCGTGGAGACAGTGGTTCTCATGGCATCGAGGATCATAGAGTCCCGAGACCCGAAATTACATCAGGAAAAACTCATGGTTGAATGCAGAAGAGTCATGTGGGTGAATAGAAGGACTTGTGGATCGGGTTTTAGCAGAGATTCCAGTAAGGGGATCAAATGAGTCGCTTCGAGTCATGAAATGATTGATTGATCCTGTGAGAAAGAGCGTGAGGTGGTGGTCGTGTCTCTCTGCATCAATAACTAGATGGTTGACTAGGCATTCAAGTGGTCACATAATTATACCAAATCAATTGGTTGGTGCATGGAACAAGGTGGAAATTGAGGAGATTTTTATGTGCCTCACCAATTTATGTGGACCTCATATTCTCCACTTAAAGGGAGTTGGTTACTTCTTGGTGCTATAAAAATATGTCCTTATGGATTGCCCTTTTGGTTTCTTACACTTCTACCAATGTTGAACTATGATTGGTTGTCATTAAGTGTTGTAAAGATGTATTTAGATGCCACCTATATATCTTTTAATATAAGCTCTATAATATACATAATCCTCTAATTCTCCAAGAATGTGTTTCCTCAATATCCTACCAAAACGACAATTAACTAGTCTGAAGAGGTTAGAAATTCTTGGGGGGGGGGGATAGTTGAGGGTAATATTATAACTCCTTCACATCCACCTTGAGGCATATAATAAATATCTATTATAAATGTACTCATTTACAACTTGATTTTGGTTCGATTGTAGATTCTATATTCTCCACGACAAGGGTAAAAGGTACAAGATGTAAATTAGAAGTTGTAATCTTGAAGACAATGGGAATTTACATTAATGAAATAAAGTTGTTGTTTTAGAGTTGTGATAAAGTCTACTATAGGGTTTTATCAATTTTATTCAAGTCAAGGTCCACTTAAAGAGGGTTTTTAGGGAATGCACCTCTCTAAGTATATTTTGTATTTGCATTTCTACTTTGTAATGACGTGTTTAATAATATATTTGTTCAATATCCCATGTTTTGTGTGTGACTAAGGAATGATTTTATGTTTTATTTCAATAGTTAGATTTCTCATTTTATTTCTGTTGAATTTCTTTCACTATCATACCATGACCATGTGGTTGGTGGGAGAAACGTTATGATGTTGAGCACATTGTAGAGTTTTTTTTTTTTTTCTATCTTTTCTATGACTTGTGGGACTATCCTGTGGTCTAAGAAACCACAACCCATGGGTCTCTAAGTTATTAAAATTAGCCAAGAATCACACCCGACTTGGGCCACACCAACCCTTAGCATGGTTGGGTTTTAGGTGTCTCCTCTCGGCTAGCCGAGCCTTGAACCTGGGTTACCTTATAGAATGAGGCTCATCGAAACCAATCATGCTAGTAGGATTTGACAACACACTGTAGAGTTAAGATTTATTTCATATAACATTTAATTATTACTTTAATAATTCTTTACTTTGAAAAATTGGTTTGGATTTATGAACTATGAGGGAGTTCTAAATAATTAAGCCAAAAGGGAACTTTTTTCCCTCAACAAATCATGTTACAAAATAATTGAACCGTACTATAATAATTGTTTTACAATGGTTAGTTGCACCTAGAAAAAAATTAGTTCCACAATACTTAGACTTAGAAATACAAAATTAATTTAATAACATTTGAAGCTTTAAGGGTTTCATAAAAAATGCATACAATTTCATAAGCTTATGAACCTTGGTCAATAAATTAAGTATAGTTAGAGGATTCAATAACCCATAAATTGTTCTAATTATTTATCTCACCACTAAACTCCTTGAAAATTTCAAAAAAATATCCTTATTTTCACGAAATAAACCCAATAAAACCTAGAAAAATATCCAATAAAGTTGAGGCCATACCTTTCACCTACTAAAAAAGGATGATTAATTATAAAAAGGTCATTATGCACAAGCTCCAACTATGTTTTTTCCCTTCAAGGATTCCCTTTCACAAACATTTGTTGGTGATGCTTGCCAAGAACACATCCCTAACATACACCTTTTGGTGGAACTACTCTAGGGAGTCTATGAATCATATTCAATCGAACCATCAATTTCGTGTTTATAAAATTCATATGTCATAATAATTGATACCATATTCTTATTCTATCATCAGTTTTAGATATAAGTGAAAATGGCCCAATGCCTTTTTTATTTGCATCCTTAAAGTTACAAAATTTATACATTATGTGTTTGGGGTCAAGAATAATCTCAGCAATGACCTCAAAATCATTGTTAATATCCTTTGTATAGAAATAATTCAACTTTATTCCATCTAGATGAGTTTTGGATAGACAACAAATTTACATTCAAATTAGGTACATGGTAAGTGTTAATGATCACACCATTTTCACAATCAACTATATCATTACTAGCGATAGTGAGTGCAATCATCTATAATAGATTTTTTTTCTTCTTTGGACCCACTTAAGGAAGAAAATAGAGAAGCACCTTTAACCATGTGATGTGAAAAATATAAAGTCAACTATGTTGATCTGTGATCCCTAGGTGAGCACATGGGACAAAAAACTAAAAAAATAAATCAGTGTTATGGAAAGCACGTAAAAGGTAATCTTTCTATGAAAAGAAATGGTACAAACATTCAAACACAATCAATTGAAAGAAATATATAATACGAATCACATGAAAATGTAAGCCAAGAATTAATAACAAATAAACCTAATGGGTAAAAATTGTGATATATTGATTAGTGGCAGTTGGAAGTCCATCTTCAAAGTCTATAAGCTAGAACCTTGAATAAAGGTGAACTGAGTTGAAATACATGTACACAAGCAAAACAAAGGTAGAGAGATCTAATAATGGAGAGAAACACCCTTATCATTAATATTATGCATAATCATACATTCATGAGTGATGCATGTGCCCAAACTACTGCATTTTAATTAAAAAATAGATACAATAATAATGGAGAAGACCAATCAACATCTTTTTTGTTGTTGGTGTGAAAAAGAGGCACATGTTGCCACATTGATGGTGCTTTCCTTGGTGTTTGCTAACTAATAAAAATGTTTTTAAACATGTATGTTGAATCATCAAGTGTTGTTTGATGTGTATGATGATGAACCTTGTCAAATGATGCGTGATTTCACTAAGTTGGGTTCCACTAAGGATTGATTAAGCTTTCCAATGTGATTTGACCAAGAAGTCTGTAAGGACCGTGTAATTTGATTTGATGATAATTGAGTTGTGGGGTGGATTAGACATTTCCCCTAATATGAAAATGGTCTCCATTGCCTACTTATGCATATGTGAAAACATGTGCACCAATTCACTGATTAGATACCATTTACCCTATTGTTGGGTGAATTATATAACAATAATTCAGTACATTAATTATCAATTTGAGTTTGTAGACTTGTGAAGCACCAAGAAATTTTTATGCAAAACAAATATCAAAGACAGACCATTCCAATAAGCTATGAAATAAATTCAATTTAATTTCTCATATGATAGTGGAAATTCTAAGATCGAATTGCAGGTTGGATATAGATTTTTATAACCAACATTACTCTGTTGGATCCACTCTATTAGTCATATTGAAAACCATTAACTTGAAACAAAAGAAACACAATCAAAAGAACTAATTCATGCAATCAAATTAATTATCATGGGAAATTTTAGATTAGTGAAGTATGACAATCATCAATTACATCGATCTACAGCTATGGAAAATTATTGTCCAAAGAATCAACAACTAGACCGTCAAACAATCAAGCATGAAGCTTCTTGTTCAAAAGCATTAGCTAAACTAAAACATAAATGAAATTTCAACATTAATTAATTGATCTCACTACAAAATTTAGATCAGACTTGCTACAGGTATTGAAATTAATGAATTAATTTCAATAAAAAAAATCTAATTAATTCTAATGTAAAAAATAGATAAACAAAAAAAACTAGGGCACTACTTATGAGATGAAGGAGGGCTTTCCTTCTCTTCAAATTATTCCCGCTAACACTTACAATCTTAGGAATGCAATCAAGAAATGGACATGAACCAACCTTTATATTCTGAAATTAACAGAGTACATAGAAATATATTGCACAAAGTTTGATTTGCTCCTGTTATCCACCTATCAAATTGTATCTTCGAGCATGATTTCCTCTGTTATTTATACAATGAGTTTAAATTAAATACTAACAACTCTCAAACTTCCAATCCTATGCAGTCCATTAAACATAATCGGGATATTACAATTTTAGCTTTGGAAAAACCAATTCAGACAACAAAATATCGTGACAAGTCATTTCATTATGATTTCATGATTGAAGGCATGAAATCAAAATGAAATCATGTGCATTATATGAATTGATTATAAATCTGACTATACATAGCGCCTTTTTTGGTGTAGTGTTGGCCAAATTGGATAGTGGATGTCCATGTGTACTTGATTCTCACCAGAACCCATATCTATTAATTGGCTAGAATGGGTGGAAAATATCTCAACCATTGAGGAAACATCAGGAACTATTTAAAGTACTACAAGATTGTTCCATTAAAGTCATCATCTTGAGTAATTAACACATTTCATTCATTAAACAAATAAAAATGAAATACTTAGGCAAATACAATTACATTTGAACCAAAAATGCATTTTGAGCGCTAGATGGTAAAATATATGTCATTATAGGATAACAAGATGGAAAATGGAAAGGTAAATAGTAAGATAATGTATTGTATACTATACCAAAACACATAAAAAAAAGGACCCTACAACTCCCCCATTCCTGAGGAGTTGCATGTCCTCATGCAAAATTGAACCTTTATTCACCCTTTAAAAACGATTTCCAAAATTGTTGATACCTTATGAGTCCCATGTTAGGCCTGGATGACCGCATGAGAAGAGACATTTATCTCATAAGTCCCTATCTGCAACCCTTCAAGTCTGGCATTGAGCCTTTGATTCCACCTGCAGATTTTCTTGGCCTGTTGTTGATGTTCAGATTGGTCACAATCAAAACATCACCTCACGAGGATAAAATCCCCTTGATTTTTTATAAAGGTGATACTCTTCTATAAAATGTTAGATGATTTTGTATGGTTCTATAATGAATGCAAAGGGTCAATGCTAAAGAGAAAACCCCAAAATAACTTCGAAGGAAACTTGTATATACAAATGTACAACCCTTATATACAGTTATAAAAATATACATCATATCATTTGAAGAAAGAAAGGATAAAGTGTGTTAGAAGAGATTTGTATCCACGAGGTTTTGGAGTCTCCTTTAAACACATAGTCTTCCTTTCTTATAAAATAAAATGAACTTGGGAATATTTTATGACTTTTGGAAGATGAAAAAATAGAAATGGACAGGTCTTCAAAGAAATTTAAATGAGTATTTCTTTGGAGCTCAAAAATATTTTGATAGGAAATACATTTGAAATCGCATTATTTCAACTCAAATCCTGAGAAATCACTCTGTAGTGCCCTGAAATAGTTCTTTGTAGAAGAAATTTATAACAATGTCCCAAATATGACAAGTTTAATAATGTCAGAAATAAGAGTGCTAAAACAACCTCTACAAAATCTCAATGACAACTAATATACTGAATGAAATAGAAATTTACTTTTTATAAGGAGGGATATTGCTCCTCTAGACCTGAAATATTACAATATGACTAGAGAACTTAGATAAATAATTTCTCAGACCCAAATCTTCCTATTTGTCTGACAAGACATGAAAGATTTGATGGAAGGAAATAGAGAAGAAACAAATGCAAGGAGAGAAATTTTTTAAGCAGGCCAATTCATATAATATTTGAAATATATATATTTTATTCCTTCATACCCTTCACCATTGTAGAAACCTATGAATTCCAACCTCACTTTGATGGTGCTTTGTCTCTTTTTAAAATATGCTTCCAATATTTCTTGAAGTAAGGATTTTGGTCTTTCTAGGAACTTCCATGTGTTTTTCTTATTGGCGTAACCACTTTAATTAATTATTTATTGAAGTCTCATTAATTACTTTGTATAACTGAATTTTTTTCGTTGAAGTGGGGCTCATTTTGTCTTTAATAAAAATCATTTAATAAGCTTTTATTTTCAAATTGACTGTATTTTAAAAAAGTGGATTGTGATTTTATTTTTTGAGCATGATAAGTATATTTTAATCTATGTAATCCATTATAGATACAATATTCATCATTCCATATTTCCAACGAGTCCTCCTAAGTGAAATTTGGAGTTATGCATCTCAATTTATAACCTCGGGAAGTTGAGGTTCCATGCAGATTTACCAATAAAAAATGGAAACTGAGCCAACTTTTCTTTCAGTTTCTAGGAGAATTAACGCCAAATTCATCCATTAAAACGTGTTCCATCATCTTTCTCGTCAAATTACCTTTCCAAATAGGTATTTTTTTCCCAAATGGAGTTCAGGAACTCAAGATATGAGCTCGAGAAGTTGGATACTCAGACAACGTCCATCCAATTCGTGGATTAATCTTGGCCCTTCATTAAAATTTGTCTTTTAAAATCCCACATGCATTGTGTTAGTTGATATTGTACTATATATATGGTAAATATTACAATGCATTTCATGTGAACAAAATGAAACTATGGTGGTCGAGCGTTAGGAAAATCATGACTTAATAAAATTTTGATGGCCCACTTGCCTAGTCAGTGCCCAGTAAGAATCCCTTTCATCACCCAATCAACATTGAGTCATCATCCATGGAGTCTCCATGTGTCATGGTTTCATTTGATGTGATGTAATTCCACATTTCATTACATTATTTTTCACCACATGTCATCACATGATTGGTTAAAATATCTTAGAATTAAACTTAGGAATAAGTTTAGTAAGGAGGAGTGGGAAAATGGAATGAGAGGGGAGGGATTGGATGTAGATGAGTTTATGGGGGTATGGGGTGGATTGGATGTGAGTGTCATGGAATGGTAAGGGATATGTATAGATAAAGAGGGGAAAGGAAAAAGGACATCCGAACCCCTAGAGGAGAGAAGTAGTGTAAAGAGGGGGAAGGGAAAATAAAAATAAAACAAAGTATGGGAGAATGAAGTGAGGGAGATATGGGAGAGTGAAAAATTTCAAAAATATTCTAAGTATGGAGAATAATGAGAGGGGGAGAAGGGAAGTGATGAGGTCAGGAAAATATTCTAAGTATGAAGAATGGGATGAGAGAGGAATGTTGGAGTTACTTCACACACACCTAGGATTTATTTTTCCTAAGGTTATTCCTTGTTTATTAGTCATAATTAGTCATTATCCAATCTCCTATATTTTAGGGGAGAATATTCCACCTGGAGAATATTCTCTTTCAGTTGACACTTCAGTTTGAATATTTGAGTTGAGTTTAGATGTTGCATTGGTTTTTTCACCATGCAACATTGGGATCATCACCATCTCACTACTCTTTGTTCAGTCAGTTAACTGAAGACTAGTTGACTAGTTAACTTAGCTAGGTGGCAGTTCACTCCCGTAACTGCATGAGAGACTAGACTAGGTGGAAGTTTACTCTTGTAACTATTGGTGTGTGTCCAGATCACTCTAGATCACCACTATGGATCATTAGTTACTCATTTATCCTATATCTATTGTAAATTATTCACTCTTTTGAGTGTGGAATAATGGTTAATGAGAATTCTTCCATTCTTTCTATCTTGCTTCTTCTCTCTTAATTTCTCTCTACAAATGTGTGTAGTATTTTATAGATAGATCTATTATGTGCAGGTTCAACACAATTATATGGTATCAGAGCCGACGGACTACTGAGCAAAAGCTACACCAAATCATTTTTTGCAGGTACAAAGATTGAAGATAACAAAAGATGCATTATTCGCCAGAAATACTTCTCACGCCTCATAACTATTTGGAATGGAAGCCAAAAATTTTCTTCATCTTAGATGCAGAGGCTTGTACCAAATTACTATGGCAATAGAAGTAGAGCTTGATTCCGTCGATGAGAAAAATGACTTTCTCAATAGACAAGATATGGCCATAGGAAGTATCGACATGTCTGTTTCTCCCAAACTTTTCCATCAAGTGTATGAAGAATCACAAGGATTAACTCCAAATGAATTATGGACCATATTGGAGGTTCTATTAGGGAATAAATAATATTTTGAAGATTTCATGCAGGAGGTCGAATAGATAGAGCCAAAAGAGAAGCCATCAGAAGATCAAGTCTCTTATTATGAAAAGTCTTATACAAAAGTTTTTGTAGAAATTAGTATTCCAATAATTGAAGATGATGTCTACTCCATTTCAGATTTATTTTCTGAAACTCATGTGGAAGATATATGGCATGCATCTCAGGAGTCACATGCAGACATTGTTGCATGCACCATGCATGCATCTCAGGAGACAAAAAGGGAGCCGCGCACATCAGACGCCATTCTGGTATTTTCTAAGAAAAATTTGTAGTAACAAGTTGGATATTTGAATTCCTCTCGGGAAAATATCCAATTTCAGTGGAGTCTGGAAAGTGAAGTTATGATCATTTTAAAATCAACAAAATTTCAGCATTTTTCTGGAAACGGCCGCACGGTTTCAAAATTTCATCCAAAATTTATTTGGATATTATTCATTACAAGAAGATAAAGTGGATATGTGTGGAAATATCAATGATGCATATACTTCATCAGATCCGTGCAGACATCTACATCTTCAACAAAATCTTCAAAGAGCACAAACTTGCATAGTTACGAGGTCTTCTTGGAGTGAAGGACATGGTTGCTTAGCAACTACTTTTTGTTCCTTATCATTTTTTATTTTATGCATTGTAATTTGAGTGGGGGTTTTGTTCCCATGAGGTTTTCCCTCTTTCCTCATTTAGTTCAGTGTATCTTTTGTATTTGGGTACCTAACATGGCCTCGTAGCCAAAACCCATTCTTTATTTTCACCATAGTGATTTTCAGGGGGGGGGTGTTGGAGTTACTTCACACACACCTAGGATTTATTTTTCCTAAGGTTATTCCTTGTTTATTAGTCATAATTAGTCATTATCTAGTCTCTTATATTTTAGGGGAGAATATTCCACCTGGAAAATATTCTCTTTCAGTTGACACTTCAGTTTGACTAGTTGAGTTGAGTTTAGATGTTGCATTGGTTTTGTCACCATGAAACATTGGGATCATCACCAACTCAATACTCTTTGTTCAGTCAGTTAATTGAAGACTAGTTGACTAGTTAACTTAGCTAGGTGGCAGTTCACTCCCGTAACTGCATGAGAGACTAGACTAGGTGGCAGTTTACTCTTGTAACTGCTGGTGTGTGTCCAGATCACTCTAGATCACCACTATGGATCATTAGTTACTGATGTATCCTATATCTATTGTAAATTATTCACACTTTTGAGTGTGGAATAATGGTTAATGAGAATTCTTCCATTCTTTCTATCTTTCTTCTTCTCTCTTAATTTCTCTCTACAAATGTGTGTAGTATTTTCTAGCTAGATCTATTCTGTGTAGGTTCAACACATTTACAAGGAAGAGGGGAAATATGAAAATAAAACTAAGTATGGAAGAGTGGTAGAGTGTAGGAAGAGGTGGAATAAGTATGGTGGTACAATTAAACATGGTGGTAGAGTGGAATGGAATAAGGAATAATAAATAAAATGAGTACCAATACTAAGTACCGATGATGATTACCGAAAGAGAAATCAACTGTGTTGCACATGGAAGAAGTTCTCTTTTAGACAAAAACATGGATATATTAAGCATACAGATTCATATTTTGAATCCATAAGATGTCTGAGGAAGATGAGACCAAGGGCTATGCTATGAGCTTATGATCGTTCAAAATTTTCTTTTTTGATATCAATTTATTTATTTATATTCCAAAGAGAGGGAAATTGAGATGACCAAAATTTTAATAAAAAACTAGCTCCAACTATGGGAAAATGACCCCCTACGGGTTGCTAAGAACACCATAATTTGAGGACCAACTACCTTCTTCATTGGGCTATGGATTCATATTCAAACATTACCTCCATCTAGAAACTTATTTATTATGCAAAACTTTGATTGAAGAAGAAAACTATGTACAAATAAAATCTACCTACCCTATCCTACTTGGAGGAAAGGGACACTTTCAAGTGTAGGTAGATTTCAAATGGAGCCATTCAAGCATCCAATTGATCTATGGAATGAACTCCTAAATTGGGGAACATGTCAAGGATGCTATCAAGGAGTCAAGAGCATGCCCAAAGAATGCTTAAGTAAAACTCAAGGAGATGTGGTGAAAATATGATTGCATTGCTTGGAAAACAATGCTTTGGAACCACGATTCAATAAAATCAATTCTTGCTTTCTCGTGATTTTTGTTGTCTTTGGTTGAATGAGAAGTTTTACATTTAAAAAGTTCTTCATTTTTATCCTTATCATTGACCACATCCAAGATTTTTTATTCATCAACAATGTCTTGAAAGCATTCTTCCTTTATGCAATGACCATGTTTCAATGGTGAGGTTGCAAAGATAAATTGTTGTTGAACATTTGTGGAGAACTGTGATGTTGTCTCTTTTTGTTCACTAACAACTTCAATATATTTAGAAATAAAGCATATCACCCATGGATCCTCTTGTTGCAAATGCCCTTCTTTTGATGCTTGGAAGATATCTTCTTCATTAAAATTTGTTTCAGACAAGCAATCAACATCATAAAAAAATGATGTAAAGTGATGATTATTTTTATTTGTCCAATGTAAGCATTCTTCTTGTGGATTGGTATAATCTGGATGTGCCATTTGAGAATCTGATGCACCATTTTCATCATGATTATATTGAATGAAATCCATGTGTACATCAAGTGGATGTTCTTTAAATTGATCTTTGAACTCATTATGATCATCACTCTCAAATTGAGCACATGAGAGGTTGAAATTTCCCTCAAATGGAGCATGTGTAGTATGACATTTTATTGAATTGAAAAATTATGGTTCTCATTTTCCATTTCGAAAACAAGTTCTGAAAAAAAAAATCACATCTTTCATCAAACTTTTCTTCAAAATCCATTCTTCCATTGTCTTGGAGAAATATTGGGAAGTTCAATAGATTAGCACTAGTTTTATGAACATTTCTTTCAATGACTTGATCTCATTACATTAACTATTTCCAGATTCACTTTCCCTCTTGCTTCAATGAAAATCTCAAATTCACAGACAAGGCATTTTCATAACAACTGAAAATGATAATATCATTTGGAAACATTTATTGAGGAATCTCATGAAAAAATTTTAGAAATCTAAAAATGAAATATTTGACTGTCTCTTCCTTGCTCATATGGATTTCAACCAACTTTAATAAAAAATAATATGGATATTTCATTGGAAAATATTTCTTGACAAATAAATTTTCTAATGCATCCCAACTAGTGATGGTTCTAAAACCATTCACTAGCATTTTCCTTTAGATTCAATAAAAATAATCAACACGCAACATCATTTTGAGCCACATTATCAATTTCACAAGAATAATAAAACATGATCGAATTTTTTTCTACATCCTCTGAAGTATTTCATAAGAACACGAGAAATTTGTCCATGGAAATATCTAGCAAGGAATGAACTTTTCCTTGCAAATTGAGTGGAAATTTTTGCAACCGTTTCTTTCTTTGGATAGCTTATCCCTTTATTGTAGCTTGAAAATTTTTTCTTGGGCTTGATGGGTAAGGAAAAATGACATCACAACATGAAATCAATTCTTTGGAGGAAACTTCATATAGTTCTTCCTGAAACTCTGGAATCTCTTCAGTGAAGTAACCTGAGCATATTTATTTAAAATATGGAATTTTGATGATGGATTCGCTAGGGAGATCATGCTCCCATAATATTGGATGATTATTTGGTTCTATAGAAAATGTCACAATTGATTTGTGACTGAAGTTTTAACAATATGTCTTCAAGGCCATTTAGTGCTCCTTGAACAAGGTTTTCAAAAACCCAGTTCATATTGAATCAATCTTGTAACAACCCCTCCGTTACAAAAACAACGCGAAGTACAAAAGAGGTAATTATTATTATTGAAACAACATTATGAAAAATAACATGCATCACTAAATATATTAATAACTACACAATCAATCCCATCAATCAACTGGAAACAATATCACTTTTATTCAATCATCCATATCTCATAAGATAACATAAGGAACTACCTTCCCAACCTATCCTGCATGGTTAGGACCTCCAAGACACATAAGAAACACTCAAGTCCAGGATTCATTCAATTTATTTTGACCATTTAAGGTCTTAGTACTGGCGATTTTTTTGAGGAACAAGGAGGTATCTAAATCCCATCAATCCAAACATAAACCACAATCCAAGATTAGATTTATCAAACATACTTAACCATTAAATCTTAGTGATGAAATTAGAAATAACTACTATACCTACTTGATCTTTCACACATCAACAAGTGAAATTGAGCAAGAGGATAATACATAAATAAAGTAAGACTAGAAGGGCATAAGCACAATTCTTGTAACAGATAGAGCTCTATTTCTATTCATCATTAGTAAATTTCCAATTTCTTTTCATCATTAGTAAATTGCCAAGGTCAGGTTCATTAAGGTCAAGCTCCATTTATCAAGTGCTTTAAATATTATGTAATCCAGTAAAATCCAAAATAGCTCAATTATGTTCTCTTTTATTATGGGTTATCTCATTAAGAATATATAAGGAAATCAAAATTTAATTTACACATCCATTACGAACCCATAAGAAGATCAATGTTGGTTGCTTATCTGATATATACCTTTCACATGCTTGACCCAAGTTCAGGTCTACTAGGTTTCCAACAAATCATCTAAAACTATCATCCCTCCTAGAAAACTAGAAGGCAACGTAGTACACAGGGTGCACTCCACAGTCTCACCTGAGATAGTCTTAATGGGTGACTACAATACTCAGGTGTTTGCAGTCCAGGACTAAATGGAGATCTGTGAAGTGTGCGCTAAGAGATCTATTTAACTTATTAAATAAATATACTATCATTCCCAATTATGCATGCGATGTAATCAAACTCATTAGCTCATTCATTTATCATACTAACATCTATCATAAACAATAAAAGAGACATTATAATTCAATTACATAACACAGGTTTTATCGTGGTTCACCCCCCCTTGACTATGTCCACAAAGATATGGCTCTCAATATCTTCTATTATGGTAGTTCCAAAACTACAACACCACGTGCTTTACAGCTCGTTCTTAGTCGGGTTGAGATATATTATGAGGCATACTAGATCACACTAGGATCCTTAGCCTGTGATCTAACCCTCAAGATATACCCTTATGACCCTCTACATCTCAACAACTTACCACATTAGGTCGTATGACAGAGTATTACAAACTAGTTATCAAAAAATGACTCCTTCCTCCCGTCGTCTCTTCAGACTCAACAACTATTGCCTATGTCTCTCTCTCTCTCTCTGATATCCCTAGACCTCCTAGGTATCTATATATATACATCTCTATATCATCATCCATTACAATGTATTACAAAAACCCTAACCCTAACGTCATTAGGTATTCCATGCATACATGCGTGCATCTCTTCCTTCCAGCTGCTGCTTTCCTCGTGCATGCCTTTCTTTCCAAAATATACTTTTTTTCTGATTTGGCATTCTTGCAACAGGCTGCCAACACTAATATGTGGCTTGTTCTGAGCCACCTAACCCCTGTGTGCTTCGTCGATCTCCCTTGCGATCACTTGGAACTTCTCCATGAGCTTCGTTGCTCGTGTTTGGGCCTGTGCGATGTTCTCCTTGAGTGCATCCAATATCTGCATTGCAATATCGACGTTGAACATACTTGCACATTCTACCTGGGTTTGTGCCATGTATGTTTTGGCTTCCTCTACATGTGCAATGACCTCTGATGCTCCCTCCTGGAGTGGTTCCATTTGAGCCCGACGCTCCTTTTTCTGTATTTGCACAACTATGAGTTTTGCTTGCAATTTATTTATGTCCTGCGCTCCTTTGATGCGCTCTGTGATAGACACTGTCTTCTGCCTCTGCTTGAGGTCCTAGATAGCTACACCTATCCTTTCTCCTTCCTAGTCCCACTATTGGACATGTTGATCCTCTTCCAACTTTGTCCAGAGTTGTGCTGCTTTCTTGAACAAGTCGGTCACTGCGTGGACTTGTCATTCTATTTCTTTTATCTGTGTTGTTGGCTCCTATTTCCTTTGCTCCTTCACCGCTGGTGGAGTGGTAGGTGTGAGCTTCTCCCATAGATGATTGATATCCTATTGGTATTGATTGATTATCTGCACAATCTGATCAATTTTCTCTGTCATCGTGAGTTCGACCATCTACGCGTTGTTTGGGATATTCTCACAGGCTACAACCACTTTATGTTCCAGTCCCTTCATGCATTCCTTATCCTCTTGGTCTCAAGCTTGGCTTGCTCAAGTACCAATTCCAACACGTCCCGCTCATCCTTTGTATGCTGCAATTCTGCTATCTCCGTGCGTGCACGAGACTGTACCTCATGTGTAACGTTGACTTGCAATTTATACAGTGCCTTGGTTGGTATCTACATCAATACCAACTGTAGTTGAGCTAAGTCCTTTAGGGGTGTATACCCCATGATTTCCTCCATGCGTATAATGTTGGGTGTGACGTGAAACATTGAGCTCATTTGTGCTATCGTCTAGATCCTGTCCTACTCACTTGATCCAACTTCACCTCCTATCTGTGATGTCGATGGGCCCATTTCTACGTTTTTGTCAGTTGTCTGCGCTTCCCCGAGATTCCTGAGGAGTTGTCATATGTGTGCCAACTCTTCCTTAATTCTATCCCTTTGGCGTGCAACATTCTTGAAATCCTCGAGTGTGCGATCCTGGATCATTTGAGCCACCATGTCTGCATCATCCTTAGTGATCGTGTATTCTAGGGGCATTCTGTGTGCCTTTGTCTTCTTGAGAGAACCCCCTGTCTGGATGACTATCCTTTTCATTTGGCCTTTATCTTGTGGTGTAACACTTGATGTAGTTCACTGTGCTGCCTCGGCTTGTTTTTGTTGTACTTGGGGTGCCTGTGTGTTGTTCTTCTTCCACGTCTAGATGCCTATCTTGGATGAACCCCCTTTATTCTGTTTTTCCTTTTTCTGACCTATCCTTGGTTTCTTGGGAACTGATACTTCCTCGAGTTGTGTTTGTTCCTATCTTACCTCCTCAGCATGTGTATGTTCCTATCTTACCTCCTCCTCCTCTATCTTTGCGATTATTTCTCGACTGAGGACTGGAATCCTCTATTCATCTTCCCAATCCTTAATGGCCATTTGTATGTCCCCCTCTTTGATGCAGCAATGTAGTTGTAGCCATTGATTTTCGAGGTCTTTTCGTGCCTGGATCCACATCACATATTTGGTAGCTTTGAATCTGGCTATGCCCTGATAGTGTGTAATAAATTTCGGTGTTACCCTCCAAGTGTTGGCGATGGTGTCCTGTAGGTCATGGAGATATCCTTCGAATATAGTTGCATTAGCTTTCCTATTCTTGGCATCCAAAGAAGTTCAAAGCGATAAGTATCGTGCTCTGTGGCAGGGTTTGGGTCTAGTGGAAAAAAATGAATACTTCGGCTCCTTCCATTCCATCGTGACTATCAGAATGAGTAGCCATGAATAATTAAATTTTGTTCCCAGATCTTGTGCATCCTTGCAGTCGTCTAGGAACAGATTCAACAAATAATAGGCCCAGCTGAGTGTGGTGCCCTCGACACATTATTTTGCAGCTACGACAACCTCGGTCGGGACTTCCTCCTTGCGGCATTTCCTGAGCAACTTGCATGCCATAATTTTTATGTCCATTCTTGTCGCAAAGTCACTAATACACCTGATAATGATTCTACACAACCCCCTTTCGGTGTCGTATTTCTTCTTCATCTCCTCAACCAGTGATTTCTCCTTTGTTTTGTCCTCTAGGAACTATGCAGAATCCATGCCCCATGATGGAATCCCTGTGATCTGTGTGATGAGCTCTACGTCTATTGAGATGAGTTGTTCCATCCATAGATATCCGCCATGTGTGACTGCCATCAGCTGCTTGACGCAACTGTTTGCATACTGGCCTCTCCCAAAGTGTGGTAGGTCCAATAGAACTAGAATCCCAGTTTTGGCCAGTCCTTCTTGCCACTGGACTGGTTGATGAATTGGTTCCCCAAAGGGTCCTATACCCACAGTATATAGGTAGACTTGCTTAGCAAACTATGGTAACTTGTCTGTTTCCATTACATCATGGTTTGAGTACCTCAATTTTTCTACATAACCTAACAAATTTGTTGGTACACGTACCCCTTCCAGTATGTGCGGTAAGACAATTGTTGTGGCGAGTTTCCTACATGGTGACCTTGGTACCATCTCCTTTCCCTTTCGTTGTGGTGGATGACTCAAGGTTCTAGCCTTCATTGTTCTTTCTTCGACATACTGCTCTGGTTGGCCAGTGACATCCTTCACGGCTCGCTCTTGTGGTTGTTCTGACATGGTTTTCTATGATTCTTCCAGCACGACTATTTCTTCCTAGTTTGGAGTCATCCCATTGACTCTCAGGGATTTTTCAGGGTTTTATGGGTGCCCTAGGTTGCCTGCGTCTTCATTCTGTCAACCCTGCCTATCTTCTGGCCTATCGATGTGAATGCCCACAAGTGTTGTTTGTTGGGTTTCTTCCTCAATGGGTGTGGGGCTTCCTAGTGTTGTATCTGGCGATGGGATTTCATCCAGATTGATGAATTCTGGTAGCTAATATGGTTGTTGTTCACTTCCCTGTAGTTGTGATTGTGCTATGGTACTACCTCGAGGTCGTCTGGTAGTCTGGCTCGGTTCTCCCTTTTTGGGTGGTGCCATGGTGGTAAATTCGATCATTTTTCGAGATCATCGACCTCTGTAACTTTTGTAACCTTCACTCTTTGCTTCGTATTATCTCTCGCTCCATACATTTTCCAATTCTGCACTAACCTTTCTACTCCCATGTCCTTGCTTTATATCAACTGTTATCACTGGAGTTTCTTCCGCAAATGGTTACAGGAATCCAACATCTTCAAAACACCCATTATTTCACTCATGGACAAAAAATGCATTTCCAAAAGGTCCAAAACTATACAAACAGTTATAAAATCATCATGCGCTAAGACTACATAGGGAGTGCGCACACATGCGCCATCCAGAAACACAAGAAAAGCGCACATGTGCATGATGCGCGACTGTGGACGCAAAAAACTGCACACCCCTCAGAACGACACATTTATGATATTGGTCGGCCTTCCACCCACTTATGGTTTAGCTTCCAAGTTAATTTGACACCCAAATCTTGGCTAAATCCAACTGGGGGGTTGGTCAAAGACCTAAGGGTGCCCTAAAGGGCCCTTTGTTCACACTAAGAACTGGTTGCATAATGCCTCAAAGCTATGCTATAAAAGGAGGCCATGGGTGCACTATTGTTTCAAGGAATTCATTTGTATTGTTATGTTGCTTATGTTCTCTTGGAGAATCCTCTTTTCTCATCAAGAGTATACAAGCACCATTTCATTTAGCCATTCATATCACCTCTTGAGTGAATGTGCTTTGGATTCTCTTCACCATTTCATTCTAGATTGTTACTTGTAATAAGAGATCAATATTTGGGGGTCCAAGAGCCCTCCCTTGGAAGAAGAGGGGACCCATATATATCCCTTTATCTTTGGTGTTTTCCCACTAATACAATCCTATCCATTGGTGGCATGAGTGTTGTTTATTTTCGATTTTAATGTTCTTATGCACTCTAGTTTAGTTTATTTTATTGTTCTTAGCTTAGTTCTTTGTTTATTCTTTATGCTTGATATTTCTAACTCTTTCCTTCACTCTTGTCTTGCCTAGCTAACCCAACTGGGCTTGTAAACATCCTTTTTTTGCTCATTTAGGTGACAAAAGGGGTGCAACAGATTGACGACTCCACTAGGGAAAGGTATCAATTTCCTCCCCCATTTGGGTTATTTTATCTCTTCTTTTTGTTTATTTAACTTGCAGGAACCATAACCAGCATAGGCCAACCTACAAAAATCCAAATTCAAAGCTGAGCTAAGAGAATTTCATTAGAAATTTTCTTCACGGCTGTGTAATAGAAGTGCACGGGTTTTTAGACCCACATGCGCGTCTTCAGCACACGTGCGCTCAACCCACTGTTCTTCTCAGCACATTCTATGCACCTGCGCCAAAGGGTCATTTTTTAATTGTGCATTGGTGCCACATGCACCTCTGTCTACTCTGTGACCCACACATCTGCTCATAAATTCAGACATTGTAATGGTTTTTGTGATTTTTGGAGGGTCCAGAACCTTCTTAAGCTTGATTCTATGCAAATTGTAATATGCATCACACTTAGATTCCCTCTCCATATGAAGGATAGTCAAAACATAGGCACTTAGGGGGTTAAAATCATTATTTTTCCTATTTTTCTTTCATATTTCTACATGGATGGCTTGCTTTGATTAAAGTTTAAGTTGGAATCATTTTATATCACATATAAAACTTGCATTGGGACCAGAAATTAGATATCAATCATTAAGTATTCTCTTCTCTCACACCCCAAAGCGATCTTGAGAATCAGAAAGAGATTGAGGGAAGATTTCATCTCCCTTAAAAAGACAAAATATTTAGGAGAGGACAAAAGCCCCCTCGGGACTCCTCTTAGTTCATTTTTCAAAACACATCTTAAGATTGTAAGGGCCCATACATGCCCACATGCTACAAACATAGGATAGCGTTGAAAATTTACTTTCTTAGATTAAATCACTAGGGAAGTTTAAAGGTTTTTGTAACAGGCCTATACATGCCCACATGTGCACAATCTAGGATAGTTTTGAAGCTTTCTTAGATTAAATCACACTAGGGACTCGGGAGTTAAAAGGATTAGTAAGGACCCACATGTCCACATGCTAGTTTCCTAGGGACTTTAAAATTCCACAAAGTTGTACCAATGGCATTTAGTAATTAGGTAATCAAGACTTGTAAGGACCACACGAAGTCCACATCCAGCAAGGTGACACCTAATTTATTAAAAATTTGGCACACTTTCACTTGTTCACACACAAAGTCACTACTCACTCACATAGTTATCATCTCAAAACGTGGAGGTTGAAGTAAGTTTCCTCCAAAGGGATTCCGAAACACCCACCCTTTTCTTGACGAAACTATCCACTCCCACTTAATTTCAATGATATTGGCCCACACCCCTAATCTCTCAAACAACCACATCTAAATTTTTTCTAAAAACTCACCAAGTTTCCTCCACAGGAGGTTCCAAAAGAAATTTTTTTAGTCTAGGTAGGATCTTGGGGATAGGCATCCAAAAAACTCCCCGTTATCTGGTTCTCACATCTTCAAACAATAGAAGTTGTCAAATAGGGAACTTTAAAATCCTCCAAGTCAAGTGTTCCTAACACCAAAAGGCAGTGAGATACCCATGAAGGGTTGAAGGCCGAGGTTCAGTTGTTCTATGCATCCCCCCTTGAGGCACCCACCTCTTGGACGGGATCCAGCCCGTGACCCATTTCTTAGGCCAAAAATCTAAATTCCGCACTTTGACTGAGGTAACTAGTGACCAAATTCTAGGACATCTACCCAGGTGGTAATTGTGGGTTGCAATTGCACCTTGATCAGATTTTGTGTGGCTATTGGGAAATATCACCATCTCTTTCGGGATATGCACCCTCTACCCCTCATTATAACTTATTAGTTCATCCTTCACTAGTTCCTCTTCCAGTGGCTTCAGACCCCACTGTTGAGTGTTATTGGAAGGTCCAATGCTATTTGAGAGGAAGGACATTACGTCTTTTAGGGCACGAGCATTTGTTTTCCTTTGTTCTCCCACGCGGACAAAAACCACCTACCCACATATATGATTTTGTATCAATTGATTTATGTATGATGCTCTTGTGATTACATACGATTGTGAATTATATTGTGAAGGTCCAAAAATTATAAAGGCTCTTGTTCATTTATTTTCTCTCATCACCATCCTCACACATCCACTTTGCTAATCAAACATCATAGGGGACCCACATAATCTTCGTCATTCCATACACTTGCTAAATCTCCCTCCCATTATAGGGGGAGTTCCTAGTCTTGCCAACTCATCGGCTCCACCTTCTCACACTCTTGTGAGTGCTACTATCTTAGGATCTGCTTTTCTCAGTTCTACTTTACTTGGGTCCACTTCCCAAGATCAACCATCCACCCACTTTCCTGTACAAGGAAGAGGGGGGCACACTTCTTCCCCAGGAGGAATCACAACCCCACCTAGCCCCCCTCATGGGTCAGGGACACACATCACTCACACCATGGCTAGGACAAACCCTTTTTCAAGGTCAGGCACACAAAACATTCCCACCATGAATGGAGCTAATCCTCCACTACCACCTTAGATTCCATACTTGGCTTCCCTCAACATACCGGATCTGACTAAGCTCACCAATGATCCTATTTTGCACAACCCCACATGGCTTGCAATACCTACCAAACTGCCTTTAGACATCCACAAGTTTGAAGGAAAGGCAGGAGACGATCCCGCCAACCATATCACGACCTTTCACTTATGGTGCTCTTCAAATAGCATCATGGATGACTCCATCCGATTGAGGTTATTTCAACGCACACTCACTGGCCCATCAACCAAATGGTATGTAGAAGAAAAATCAGGGTCCCATACAACCTTTAAATCTTTGGCCAAATCATTTTTGACCTTCTTTCAACCCCCAATCCATCATGACAACGATATCGAACTACTCTCAGAGTTTAAACAAACTTCTTCCATGCACATCGCCGACCACATTCACGAATGGTGTCGGCGACATAGTCTCTACAAAGCTGAAGCCACCCCGCAACAATGCCTTAACTGGTTTCTCAAATCACTTGTTTCCCTCCTTGCCAAAGATGTGGCCACCACCTTCCCCCAATTAGAAGAAGAAGCCATCAGCAAGGCCCAGTAGTTCAAACTCATTTATTCACAGTTAATATATTTATATATAGTACTACCTGATGCCCCGAGACCCATGCCATTTGGCCAAGACAAACCTGGGATGTCTCACTCAATGGATGGATTGATTGGTACCACTACACACCACAATTCACACCCCCAACAACCACCTATGTATGGAACACNCTTTATCAACAACCATATCCCTTGACCTTTCCTCCACCCATTAGCATACCATTGTCGACATCCACAGTATGCCCAGTGGCCCAACCAAGTTTTGGTACCCCCTCTACCTTTGCTTACACCCTAAGCACTAGTGAAAGCACCATGCCTTCCTATACACCCTGTGGATCATTACCACAGAATAATCCATACTTTCCATTTCCTGGTCCTCCCCAATCCATTATTTCTCCACAAGGACAACCACATGATGGGGTTAATTTTGTTCAACCCTCTCCCGTTCAACAATATCAAAATTTTGAATAGCTGAATAAGACTAATCCATCCCATCAATCAAACAATGCCAGAAAGAAAGGAAAAAACCGAAACAATAACAATCCCGGACCATGACGACACCAGAACCACCCCTAGCAGAACCAACCTACTAGGGGCAACTAGAATCAGGGGAACCAGAAATTCCAAGGGGGAAATAAAAACAAATGCCAAGGGAAGAAAACCAACAATCTTCAGACAAACTTCCCTTGTTCCCTTTGTGGTGAGTATGGTCATTATACTCACCATTCTCCTCAAATTGCTGATTTTAAAGAGATGAAAGAATATGGAAATGGACCACGTCCCCCAGTACTGCCTTCTCCCCAGCAGGCCCCACAACAATATGTGCAACAACCCCCCCCAAATGTGTTATAAAACTCCATACCACACCAAGGGGTAATGAACACCCAACAGAAGATGCATCCATCCCCACCATAGATGGGACAGTACACCAACCTAGGCACTCCTACAGATCACACTATCCTCCTCACTAGTGAGGAAGAAGTCCTTCTACAAACGCGCAGTCATCAATACATCGCACCCTATGACCCTCTTCCCACTACCTCAGAATCCACCCCAGTCACAACTGGCCCACCTTTGATGATCCCTCACCCTAATACCAACACTACCCTCTGTATACCTCGCATCCCATTACGATAGAATGTCACCAACCCTCAAGCTAGGGAGGCCCACAATTATAGTCTGGTCGATGACTTGGCACAATCCCTTGCTTCCATGTTAGTATTAGAAGTTCTTCAAACCTGTCCTACTCAACAAAATTCATTAATTTCTGCTCTGGGGGAAGCTGACCCCGCTGATACTCGACTCATCACCTTTTATCTCGATAGTGGGGAACCTCGTCTCCCCACTTTGGTCGCTTTCCAAATACCGGTTAAAATCTGGAACATCACAGTTCACCGCTACATTATTGATGAAGGTGCATCCACATGCATAATGTCCAAAACTGTCTGGTAGAAACTTGGCTCTCCGAAGCTCATACCATCTGCCATTACTTTGAGGGCTTACGACAGATGACCCCCCTCTCCCGAGGGACTCTTCCAAAATGTCCCCATTGAACTCAGAGGAAAAACTATCCTCATTGACATTGAAGTTATTGACGCTCCTCTCGACTACAACATATTGTTCAGACGTAGATACATGTATGCAATGAAGGCCGTGGCCTCTTATGTGTTTTGCACGATGATTTCCCCCCACAATAGGAGGATTGTCACTATTCACCAAGTGTCACATTACAAGCCAAACTCTTCCTCCAACATCGATAAAATATTACCTCTCATTCACACTAATCCCGAGGCCTACCCACTCATCGAAATGGGTCCCAGAATTTTTAAGGACCCATCCTTTCTAGGGACATACCACAGAGCACCTCCGCTCATCCATCCCTCAACATAGGTATGTGTCATCTCATCCAATAGAACAGAAATTGGAGATACCCTTCCTCCCACAGAGGCTTCATTACAATCTAACATCCCACTAGTTGCAGATATCCTTCTTCAGGAATCCCTTGTGAACTCCCTAGTTACCCCTGTTCCTGACTATACCCTTCCCCAGGGCCACATTCCGATTTGGGAGACAGTTCGCCAAGCCATCACCCAAATCCCCTTCTTTTACCCCCCACCAGACGTACAAGCTTTCCAGGTAGTCGCAATGCTTACCCTTCCCAATATGGTGCTGAAAATCCCAGTATGGTATCTACATCTACCTGAGATGGTCCCTCAACCATCCCTCCCTCCCCAAACAGAAGGAATCACGATGAATATTCCTATAGTTACCCCCACCATTGCATCCACACTCCCACTCACTATCACCCCTACTACAGCTGGGGGCAGACGGAAGAAGAAAGAGCCCACCGCTTCACCACCACCATGAGTTCAGCCTCCTTGTGCACTATGCGAGAAATATGGACACCATACTAATAAGTTCCCATCTCTCCCTAAGCTACGCAATTTAATTCAACTCCCGCGGGTACCGACGTCGCTCATCACTTCCTCTAATGCTACCACTGTGACCACTAACACAGGTAGCAAAGGGTTGCAGACCAAATTTGCATGTTCCATCTGTACCGAGTATGGCCATTACACCCACCATTGCCCGATGTTACCTCAATTTTGACAGACTCTAATGGCCATCAACCAAATCTTCCAGCAAGAACCCCCTCCACCCGCATCATCTCACACGCATGTCACTGACATCCACTATGTCACGACCTCGGTCAATGAACATATGAGACGTCCTTACTCTCTATGTGAATCACTTGATCATTTCACATATCAATGTCCTATGATCATTGAATACAAACATCTCCAAATGGCCCTTATTCAAAACCCTACACCCCCTGCTCCAACAGGTACAAATGAGGTGGCATTGTGGGCCCTACAACTATATATAGTCCCTTTTTCCAAACTTCCAGACTCAATTCTGGGAGCCCCAAACATATGTTTTTTGATCTATCTTCATCCACGGGATCAGGATCCCACCACCTACACAATCATGTTCCCTAGACCACCATCAATCCTCGGCCCCCAGGGAGCCTTTTTTATCATCCCACGCTCAGGTATGCATGCTTATATTCACACGTTATTGAATAACGATTATATGTTCTTCATCTTCAGATATTTTTCACGTTGGGTATTCGGTTTTCATGTGTGCAGGTACTAGGTCATCATACATCAACACTACCCCTTCAAGTATATACTCGACACTGGCATGTAATATGTCCCTCTGAATCTCAATTGCATCTCCAGTCACACCCTCTAACATTTGCCTTTAGGGTCCCTATATCTGGCTCTGCAGTACTATAACCTCCGCTGCATTTTGGTACTGTCACCCGGTAGCACTCTCCCCCACATGAGTTGTCCCATTCATAGTCCCCCTTGGCACTTTGACACTCATGTTGTTTTCATCCTTTAGGGATAGGAGTCTCGATAGTCTTATGCATCGTCGAGAATCAACCACATACTACTCCTCATTTTTCTAGTTGACCCACTAGACTCCCAGGTTACTTTATCATGGTTCTATTTTGATTGCACCCCCGCAGTATCATTAACCAGCCATTTCATCCACAATCAATTTTCCCATCCGCAAGTTTCCTTCCATTCATTTACCTTATACAGAAACCCACCTATGGGGCCCCCACCCTACACCCATTCTCCAAGCAACTTGTGCCCCCACATTCCAAGCCATATTGCACCACGAAACTCGTTTCTCTATATGAGCACTCATCCCAAAGTATTCTTTATTTATTTGGTAATTGTACAAATCCTTTGTTTCCAGCATTTACATAGCTTTTTGTCGTCACCTTTGGAAACCTTCTTCCTCTGGAAAAGAAACCCATGTCACCCTTGGTTGGGGCATCCATTATCTTCTACTCTTGTTCACATCGCCCATAAACCCCAAGTATCTCACCATCCATATACCCCTGATCTCTGAGTTTGTACACTTTGTCACGCCTCTGGCACAATTTAACCCACACCTAGTCATCACCCTGATGCTAGGCCCAGTTTCACGGTTGCTGCCACACCCCCTTTATCCCCAACCAAGGGCAGTCTCGAGTCTCACCACATCCTGAATTCTTCCATGTTAATCATCAGTTCCTAATCTTATGCAGTGGATTTCATGAAGCCCTCCGCTTCTTGGTGTCGCGTCTCCCTTTCTGTCGACATCAACATAGTTTCCAAACGGGCGATAGTATCTTGACTCTCATTACCTTAACAATGAGGAGTCTCGGATGGCACAGTGAGTACCATCATTTCTCTCTGCTGTCGTTGACCCCCATGACATTCGACTTCAACACTTTATCATGTTGCGGTGGGTCTTACTTTGCGACTATTGTAGTTTTTTTTATATTTGTTGGACCTCTGAAATTTGATAGGCTATCAATGCCTACGTGCCATCGACACTTATTAGAGGTGTCATCACCTCTTTTTAGAGTATGTTCACCATCAGAATTTTCCTTTTCCTTTATCAAACCACCCCTGAGGGCGCTGTATTTATCTACATCAACAAAAAGCTTCAGTTACTATATAACACCTTTTTTGAGTTACATGACACGAGCATGGGGCATGCCCACCTCATTTGTACATAGTTTTATTTTTTACACCTTGCGCATGGATTGGTTCATACAGGTTCCCCTCTCCCTCCAATGGGTCACTCTTGACACTCCCCACACCACTCTTTCTTACACAGGTACTCTCAGTAGAAGAAACATTGATGTATATCGGCTATACATATGCTCCTAACCTCACACATCAAGGGGCATCTGTTATCATCGAAATTTCATCCGCAAATGGTTAAAGGAATCCAACATCTTCAAAACACCCATTAGTTCATTCATGGACCAAAAATGCATTTCCAAAATGTCCAAAACTATACAACCAATTATAAAATCACCATGCGCTAAGACTACACAGGGAGCACACACACATGCACCATCCAGAAATGCAAGAAAACCGCACATGCGCACGATGCGCGACTGCGGACACAAAAACCACAAACCCCTCAGAACGATGCATTTATGATATTGGTCGGCCTTCCACCCACTTCTGGTTCAGCTTCCAAGTCGATTTGACACCCAAATCTTGATTGAATCCGACTGGGGGGCTAGTCAAAGACCTAAGGGCGCCCTAAAGGGCCCCTTGTTCACACTAAGAATTGGTTGCGTAATGCCTCAAAGCTATGCTATAAAAGGAGGACATGGGTGCACTATTTTTTCAAGGAATTCATTTGTATTGTTATGTTTCTTATATTCTCTTGGAGAATCCTCTTTTCTCATCAAGAGCATACAAACACCATTTCATTTAGCCATTCATATCACCTCTTGAGTGAATGTGCTTTGGATTCTCTTCACCATTTCATTCTAGTTTGTTACTTGTAAGAAGAGATCAATATTTGGGGGTCCAAGATCCCTCCCTTGGAGGAAGAGGGGACCCATATATCTCCCTTTCTCTTTGGTGTTTTCCCACTAATACAATCCTATCCATTGGTGGCATGAGTGTTGTTTATTTTCGATTTTAATGTTCTTATGCACTCTATTTTAGTTTCTTTTATTGTTCTTAGCTTAGCTCTTTGTTTATTCTTTATGCTTTATATTTCTAACTCTTTCCTTCACTGTTGTCATTCCTAGCTAACCCAACTGGGCTTGTAAGCATCCTTATTTTGCTCATTTAGGTGAAAAAAGGGGTGCAACATTGACACCGTGTGAATCTTGTCAGAGACGTTACCACGATTATGGATTAAATGAACCATCGATTCCTTCGTACTTTCCATTGATTTCCCTCACCATCACCAGTTGGCACAATTAATGCAGCATCCCATTAGTCATTTCCGGCATTCAATTTCGATAGCCTCCATCAATTAGCGCTTCTTTTGTTGTATCCGTATTTCTTGCTTGTTTTCATTTTGAGATGACCATTGGTCTTGTCTCCATTGGGCTCATATTTCGAAACGTGTGTGATCCTTCTCCTTTTGGAACACTGTGCCTCTATTGGTACCTTTTGATATCCTGCACTATATCTTGGTTTTTTTTTTTTTCCTTTGCGCGATGAATTTCAATTTGTAGGCGATCAACTGTCCTTGTACAACTTCATTCGACTCCCATTGATCATCCCTCTGAGTTATGTGCCTCTTAAGTCCTTCAACTATATATCTCCCCCATCTGTGACAATGCTTTCTTCATATGGTCTTAACCAGTGCATTTTGAGTTTTCCCGGATGTTGAATGGATTTACTATCATACATCAACACTAAGTCACCTGCCTTGAAAGTTTTCCTCTTGATATGTCTATCATGCCAATATTTGTCCCTTTCTTTCTGAAATTCTTGGTGGAACCCTGATAGGATCATATCTTCCTCCATGAGCATCATTTGATTCAGCATGTCCTGTACTACGCCTCATTTTGTCATGTTTGTAATTGTTGCTACGTGCAGACTGGGTACCAGAAATTCTAATGGCACCACTTCTTATTTTCCATATACCAATCTAAATGGTGTGTGTCCTACCAACTTCTTGCATGTGATCTTGTATTTCTACAATACTGTTGGTATTTTTAGGTCCCAATCATCCCTATTAACATTATAGATCTTTGTCAGTGCATTTTCAAGGATTTTGTTAAATGCTTCTACTGTTCCATTTTCCTGTGGGTGATATGGTGTACTCTTGTTAAGAACCAAATATCAATATAGCATAGAAAAACCTCAGAAAAAGTACTCAACGCCTTGAAAAAGAGATAATTTAAGATAATAAGCTTCTTCGAGGGGGCAACCTCCTTTTACCCCACTTAAATGTTCAAGTACAAGATGATTCAAAATGAAAATGTCTCCTTGGTATATATAGGAGACTAGGAGGTATAATTACAACTAATGGCCTAAAGCCGACAT
>ML788903.1:237776-268170 GCA_009831015.1 Picea engelmannii
ATCTTTGGAAGTTCTCAATGTGCTCGGTAACTGAACCCTTTTGCTTGAGATTTATCAATTGGCTAAAGAAGGTATTGCTCCTTGTATCCTCATAGTGTGCTATCATTTATTCCGTGAAAATTGTCCAAGTGACGAGTGATTTACAAGAACAAAGCCATCGATACCATACAAATTGATTAGGTTCTAAATATAAAGAAGAAATTCGTACCTTTTGTGTATGTGGCACATTATGGAGATCAAAGAATTTCTCCATCTGAAGTATCCATGTGATTGGGTCCTTTCCATCAAACTTCCTCATATCAATCTTAGGAACGTGGTTGGTCTTCAAACCAAAGTTGGATTTTCTCCATTCTTGATTCACCTTCCTTGTGTCCTCAACATGAATTTCATGGGATGCATTTTCACTTTCAGGTGTCTTCTCTGTTACAAAATTTTTCAATAATTCCATGATCTCTCCTTTTAAACCATCCATCTTAGTATCCAACTTAGATTCCACTGAATCCATCAACTTAGCTTCCATTGAATCCATCTTAGTATCCAACTTAGCTTCTATTGAATCCATCTTCTTTTGTAGTTCATTTATGTCCCTACGCATTTCTTCACCTTCATCAAGAGTCCAAGTAGGATTTTATGGGGGCTTATTTGGTGTAGAAGTTCCCTTTTTTGGTGGCATGTTGGCCAAGTATCACTTTCAAACCTTGATTTTGAGGTGGTTTTGCTAGACAATATTTCTTCTATTGTATCTCCCAAGTTTCGGCCCTTATGGGTATGAAAATTTCTTTTAGGTAGTTCTCTGATATTTCTTCTCTACAATTCCACAGGTCTGATCAAAATTGGATGTGCCAAGTGGAATTTACGGTAACTTCCCCACAACTTGCCGATTTTTGTCCTTTCCAGGAGATCTCACTTGTATAGCGTGCCGTACACAAAATAATTGATATAAATTCTGAAACTTGCACCAGAAATACTGCATACTGTCCATGATCCAATGAAACTAGTCCCACTCAATTTGGATACTCTAAGAAGAAGTTATGATTGTTTTACCTGGAACAACTTCTTGAGACTAGTCAATAGGACTAGTCAGATGCCCTATCTTACACCAGGTGTATCTACAAATTTAAGATGACCCAGAAGATAAATGTTTTACCAAAAATACCTTACTAAGTTTTGTAAATATCCTCTAGAGTTCAGGGTCTGAAAAATTACAGAAAATGTTTTATAGCAAAAATTCTGCAATGACTCAGTTCAGGATGATTCCAAAACCCTATCTTGTACTGGATGTATCTACGAAAGTAGAAGGCCTTAGGAGATGAATTTTGAGCCCAACGTACCTTGATCCATTTGCTAAATATCTTCCAAGCCGTTTCTTCTGAAACGTTGTAGAAACAAATTTATAGCGAAAATGCCACGGTGTCTCAGATGTAGCAGCGAAACCCCAAGACCTTGAGCTCTGAAACCATATGTTAAGAACCAAATATCAATATAGCATAGAAAAACCTCAGAAAAAGTACTCAATGCATTGAAAAAGAGATAATTTTAGATAATAAGCCTCTTCGAGGGGGCAACCTCATTTTACCCCACTTAAATGTTCAAGTACAAGATGATTCAAAATGAAAATGTCTCCTTGGTATATATAGGAGACTAGGAGGTATAATTACAACTAATGGCCTAAATCCGACATAAATAAAATAACATTACTAATATAATATGCCCCAATTAAGGGGTAATGAGCAAATATTAGGGCTTAACAACTCTTTTGATGATGAACCTCAAATTCCTCAGTCATATCCTTGATAGTACTGTTAATGAAGTGAGTGCCTTGGTCACTCATCAAAATCCTTGGGCAACCAAATATAGTGATCACATGTTCAAATTGGTAGTGTGCGGCTATCTCTACGCTGCAATCCTTGAATGGTGCTGCTTCCACCCATATTGTTAGGTATTCTATCGTAGTGATAATGTACCTTTCTCATGTCCTATTGGTGGGTGGGTTAATTGGTCCCACAAAATCTATTTCCCATTTGTCAAATACCTACATCGTTACCTATGGTCATAGGGGCATATCATCCCTTCTATTCGATTTACCAACCCTCTGACATACATTGTATTTTTTGCAGTACTCTTTCGAGTCTCTATGAATGGTTGGCTACCATAGTCCTGTTTGCAATACCTTCTGCGCAGTAGCTTTTCCCACATAGTGTCCTCATGTTATTCCCTCATGGGATTCTTCTAAAATCCTTGGTCTTTCATGTTCTAGCACATATCTTCACAAGATGATATCTGCACCCATTTTGTATAAGTGTCTTGCAATTAAATGATAATATGCAACCTGAACTACCAGGTTTTTCTTCTGCATGGTGTTATATTCCTGTGGTACAGTCCCTGTACTCAGGTACTGGATGATGTCTACGAAGTATTCATCAATGATCTAGACTGAAAATAACTGTGCGTCCGAAAAGTTATCCTCTAAATTTGTAGGTTCCTCTTCATTCGTGACCCTTGACAGGTGATCAAGTCCTGCGTTCAACTTCTCTGGCTTGAATGTTACTTCAAAATCAAATGCTTGAAATAGTAGTAACCATCAATAGATTCTCCCTGTTATAACCCTAAACTTCACTAGACATACATACCTGACATCAGGCCATCTTACTTGCTATCTTTTCCAAGCCATCACTGAACAAATCTTCTAGAAACCATTGTTTTGAAGGTGTATGTGCCATACACCACTACTGCCTGCATACACACACTTGATGCACCACTACAACCTGCGTACACTCACAAAAAATTGCAAAAAATGAAAAATGAAAATGGATACGGGTTTCCTGGCCGTTACTTAACTGTTTGACCACCCATAGCCAGTCACCCCAACCGTTACTATCTCTTTTGGCCTATAAAAGAAGGTGTTGGGGGTCCATTCCAAAAAGAATCACGAGAGCATAGAAACTCTTCCCATTTCAATATTCCCCCGTTGCCCCAATATTTTGCAACCACATTGTGAGTTTGAGCCAGAATTCCTTCTTCCTACTTTGCAAATCCTTTCCATTTCCCTAGAGAGAAATGAAGAGGAGAGGAACACATGGAAGCAGTTGGTGCATGGTGAAGAGGAGTCCATGACCAAGTTCTAGGAGCAGTGCTGGTCTCATGTTGTAATTTTTTTTTTTGTGAGATTAATATAAAGAAGTACTTTTTTCGTCCCGCCAAATGACGTCTTAAATATTTATGATTTGTTTACATTTCTTGGTTATGATGTCTAACCCACTAATCCATACATAGAATTAATGCTTGTAGTTTCTTGTTTGTCTTTTGGGGAATGCAGGTCAGCCTTGGGAGGAGACTTGCAGTCAGGAAACAACCGAGTGCAAAGGGATCGACACCAGATGTGGAGTTTAAGGTATGCCTACCGGATCCCTGTACTTTGTATTTTATGTATGATTGTGGGATAACATTGGGATAGTTGATAAAAAGTAGGAAACTTTAGACGGTTAGCTCTGCCTACATTTTAGAACCCTGGTGTAGTCTGTAGAGGGGTTTTCCCGCTATAGCAGAATTGGCGACTGTACTGGGGAAGCCTCTAGGGTCTTCGAGGATATTTCTTTTGGGTGTTTTTGAATCAGTTTACTCACTGTTTTTGAGTTTTTGTAATCTTCTCTGTCTTTAAGGGATGCTGGTCTTCCATACCAGTGCTCCTTGCCTTTGCTTGACTGTTGGCTTTCATCTTTTTGAAAAGTAACAAAGGTGTACGTGGCCTGTAGTGGGCCTGCATGCGTGCATACGCGCCTTGCCTTTGGACAGCCCGCGTACATACGCTGGCTGCTGAAGTGTCAGTAGAATGCCTGTGTTGAGAAAATTTTTCTTAGAAGAGGATTTCATCCTCTTCCCTGTCAAAAGTCACACTTCTTAGGGGTTTTCTTGATCTAGCCCTAGTCTTTGTTATAGTAGTTTGTAGCCTAGGTCTGACCTCAACATAGCTTTCTTTTTATCAAAGACTTCTTGTGTTTTCTTTAATAGGGTTTTTAGACAAGTTTGTGAGTCTGTTTTGATCTGCCTGTTTGGTATTGTCAGTGAATCCCTGCGATCTGCGATTGGGCATGAATTCATTTCTTGGTCTTGACTTGTCATCATTTTTCCCTTTTTGCTTTAGAAGAAAAGAAAATAATTCATTTTCAAATTTCTTGTTTTGAGGCATAAAACAATAAAAAAAAATCTTTCGTTTCTTTGTTTGGTAAAGTAGTTTAGGTTAGTTGCTTCATTTACTAAGGAAAAAGAAAGTTTTCTTAAGTTATTTACTTGAATGCTTAAAACATTAAGTATCTCTCATTCGAGAAAAATATTGTTTTAAGTTTTTCTTTTAAAAGATCTGAGAAAAGTAGTTACGAAAAATTTGGTGAAAGAGTTTTAATTTAGCA
The DNA here is from genome assembly GCA_009831015.1 of Picea engelmannii. Lineage (NCBI taxonomy): Eukaryota > Viridiplantae > Streptophyta > Pinopsida > Pinales > Pinaceae > Picea > Picea engelmannii. The sequence goes on from ML788903.1 coordinate 242,183, forward strand.
AATGTTTGTTTGTGAAGAAGGGGTATTTTGTTTCCATTATCATCTTATGCTCTTATCTTTCGTCTCTTAAAGAACATCAATGGTTTCACTTCCATCCCTTTTGACTTAAGACAACCACTAAAATTAACACTTAAGTAAAAGTTATTAGACTTTGTGTTTGTAGGATCCATCAATGCAGTCTAGGCTAGAGCCTTGATTTAGTATTGGAGCGGAAAATCTTCAAGGCTACAAAAGAAAACATAAGAGTCTGATCTAGGGAGTGCTTGAAATTCTAGTAACCGTGAAAGTTATCTGGGACCCCCCTCTAAAACAGGGGCTAAACACGAGGTCGCGTAAGGAAAGGTAGCAAATATAACCCCTCCAAAGCCGGACCAAGCGTAGTGGGGAACGCATATAGAGGGCTTATCTTGGGATTCTGTTGATCGCATTTTCCACGGAGCTTCATGAGACTCAAATTTGTTCTAGGTCCTCAGTTGTCTTCCAAAACACTTGCTTTCGATACCCTTGATAGGTTTTGGGCTTGATACCCTGCTCATTGAGGTCCACCTGACTGTCGACTTTACCCGCCTGGTGACTGCTTGTGCACTGGAAACCTAGATGCCTTTATCTTAGTGACTTACATAGGTGACTGTGGGGGTATACCATGGTACCTAGGGTAGACATCAGGACACTCTTTGTAGAGTATACCTGGAGAGTGCTTCCATATTTGAGTTTCACTTGCACTGGTAAGTTGCTCTAGTGTTGGTGTAACTATTCTTCCTACTAGCTAGTGATCTGCTTGTCTTATCTCATAGGAGATTTTTCTAGTGTGTGCTAGTTTTTAACATTAATAGAAAGCCCTAGTGTGTCATTGATCTTCTCACACCATGGAGGATCAGGAGCTCTGCTGTTTGCGAAGGCTTATTGGATTTCCGTCGGTTAATCTGGAGCCACCCCCGCCACCACTAAGGCGAAGACTAGACCAACAAGGGTCTTTTGAGACGATCGAGCCACATGAAACTAAGCCCAACCCATCTCTAAGAGGAGAACATTTGATTTTGGAGGAACCAACCATTGCCGAACATGGAGTGGAAGCTCTTAGTCCTTATAACCCTCCGATCACTAATATATCGATTCCCATCGTTGTACAGGTTAAACATTACGAGCGTTAGGTAGTGTCACAAGAAACAATGGAGAAAAATGATGCTACTTCTTCAGGGAATTCTCATACTCCCTCTACGGCTGTCACCACAGGGGGTGTTCCACCTCCTAACCAACCATCATCGGTTCAGACCACCATGGTCTCGACCGCCTCTTACTTGGGCAATGGTATGATTCCGTCTATGGCGGTGATCACTTCTCCTTTCACCCAGAGTGTGACAGGCCCTCCGTTTTCATACAGGATGCCTGGATTTGATACAAAATCTGTCCTTTCCTACTCCACTCTACAGACTTTAGGTTTGGGATAAGGGAGATCTAACACTCTACAAGGATCCATGGGAGGCACTTCAACTCCCTATAACTCTTTCCCTTATGGAGGGGGTCATATACCTTCTTTGTCCCCTTCGCTCGGCGGTGCTCACCAACACTCCATCGGGCCAAACATAAACTATAGTTCGTTTGGAGTAGGTATTCAAGGAATTCCTTCTTATAGCATGCCTGTAGTTTTGATTCCATTCTATTTGCTCGACGCCTTTGGTAACAATGCATTCTCTTCAACTGCCGTCTTGGCCGGGGGAAACCCTGGTTATGGACAACAAAATCCTATGCAGGGTACTATTCCTGCACAAGGGGAAAACTTAGGAATTCCTTCCTCACAAGGAATTTGGAATCCTTGGCAGGGATCAATTCCCTTGTCAGGGATGTCGATTGGGGGCAACCCCTTCCATAGCCAATGGAACCCCGAGCAAGGCTCAACACCTATGCTTGTTGTATTGGTAGGGGGAAACCCTTCTCAAAATCCTTAGAATGCGACACAAACCCAGCCCTTTACATCCTATTACGAGAGTCAGTAGATGACGTCTCAACAAGCGCAGAATCCATACGTTGTTCATGGCCATGGTTATTACCAGAACCTTGGCCAACAACCTAAATTTTCCTGGCAACCTGGTGCCAACCAAAATCCAGCCTCCTTTTTCCCTAGTTATAATCAACAATCGTAATTACCATTTCTGAAAACTTTGCACTTTCTAGAATTGACAAGGTTATTAAATGACCCCATCTATCACGATCCGTGTTGGCCTCTGATGCCAACCAAGTTTCCTTCAGACATTCCAAAGTTTGAGGCTAAGCATAGTGAAGATCCAGGCGATCATGTGACTACCTTCCATTTATGGTGCTCGTCCAACTCTTTGAGAGACGAATCTGTCCAGTTGCATTTGTTTCAATGCACTCTCATCAGGAGTTCTGTGAAATGGTACATCGAGCTCGACTGCTCAAGATACTCTTCTTTTGGTTAATTGGCAATGACTTTCTTAAACCATTTCCAATTACCCATGAGATACGACACCATCACCAAATTATTGGCCAACTTTGAGCAGACAAAAGCAGACCATATCTCAAATCACATCTGAGAATGGAGACGCCAGAAGATTTTAATAAAAGTACCAGTCCCACCAGCATTCCTTCTTCAGTGGTTCCTTAAGTCTTTGGTACCCCAGTTATCTAAAGACGCCAAAAACTTGGGGCCCTTTTAAGACAAAGAAGCGATAATGAGAGCTCAACAACTAGAGATGATTTACTCTCAATTTGGTTTACTTTACAAAGTTTTTCTAGATGTGCCACGGTCGATACTTGACAAGACCAGACAAATATCTGGACCACATGTCGATGGTATTGTTGGTTTAGTGCAAACAAAGACCTTTTATCAGCTGTCGAATCAATTGCAGGAATTGTCAATACAACAGACAACGGCCAACCAAACACTAGTTTAGCTACTCCCCCTACTCAAACGTCGGATGTACATAGTGTGCAATAGACAAACCCGAAGGCCACCCAACAACCTGACGGAAAGAAGAAAAAATGAAAAAAGGGTAAGGGGGATAAGAAACCCACCAATAATGCTGGTGGGGGAAACATAGAAAATAAGAAGTCGAAGTATCTATGTAATATTTTCACGGAAGAAAACCCGACTCACCAGTGCCCTCGGCTTGCGGAGGCCTAGAAGTTATTAGCATAGCAACAACCTTCCGTGTTAACAAATCCATTTACAAATGGGAAAAATTTAACTCAAGCCTCTTCAAGCATGGAAGGGGGCAGTCAAGGACCCCCTCCGTCTATAAGTAATCCTTCGTCCACGAATGTGTACATGATGAAAGGTAGCATTGACATAACAACTAGGACACACCACTATGGAATGCCAAACACCTCTGAGAAGGGTAAAGAAGACGAAAAACCATCTTTTCCTCTCCAGATTGAGAAGACATTGGGAGAAATGATGACACGCATCCCAAAAGGTGCGTTCAAGAAATATTCCCACAACCCAAATGCAAGGGCCACCCAAAACTAGTCTGTGGTGGAATATTTGTCTCAAACCCCTTGTGCAATGTCATATTTGGAAGTCCTCCAGAGCTGCCCTTCCCAGAGAAAGGCTCTGTTAGCTACCTTAGGACCTGCTGAGACTTGTAATCCAAGAACGATCATGCTTGATACAACCAGCTTAAAACCTCGTCTTCCTTACCACGTGGTGTTTAAGATAGTAGTGGCTTACACCATGAAAAATTTTACTCGGAACATTTTTTGCACGGTGGTTGATGAGGGTGCCTCGACATGCGTGATGTCTTTGGCATGTTGGAAGGCCATTGGCCAACCCATTTTTTCTCTGTCACCTACTCTTCTTACCTCTTTCGACGGTTTTTCTTTCCGACCACATGGAATCATCCCCTCTTTCCCCATGCAGTTAGGGGGGAAAACTGTGTGCGTCAAGGTTGAAGTGGTCGATGCGTCTCTCGACTACAACATCTTGTTAGGAAGGAGTTGGACCTATGCTATGCAAGCAATGGTCATGACAGTTTTTCAGGTCTTGTTGTTTCCACACGAGGGCCGGATCGTGTCCATTGATCAATTATCCTTCTCCCATCTTGATCCTTCATCGGGGGTATCCACGGTCTTGATGATTGATAATCCTCAGCCTGACATCGTCAACATAGGGGTTGGTTTATGCCCACCTTTGATGGGTACTTTCGATTACCCGCCTCCGATTGACAATATTCATTACATATCGGCTGTCCCCGACCATCATAGAGATGAAATCTTTCAAATATTGTTGTTTCGCGCAACTTACTTTAACGATCCATGGACTCTTCCTTCCCCATTAGCTACGATGGAAGGGACAGGGCACCATGGCATAGCCATGCCTTTGTCCATGGTAGAAGTTGCATACTCTATAGTCTAGCAAGCTTCCACCAACCCAAACCCAACTCCCGCACAAGAGTTAGATCCGGTTCTCGAGCCTATTTGGGCTCAAGGTTCCCTCGCTGATAATGATTCTTTAGACTTGGTATTTCCCTCAGACGAGACGATTATTGAGGCAATTACTAGTCTGGACAGACCTTGGGATGATCTCCATCATAGATCTTATTTTCTCCTAGAGTTAAGAAGAATTAAAGAGGAGAATTCACTCTGACTATGACTGGAGATAGGGCTTGTCCTATCAATCCTTTGGCTATGCATGTTGTTTACGCTAAAGGAAATATGGAAACCATCACTAAAATTATACCTATTGATATCTCCAGAATCCCTGGCGTCGTGGAGAATATCTTCGTCGGAGTAGATTGCTCCCCTGAGGAGATTCAAATCTACACAGATTTATTTCAAGAATTTCCCGACGTGTTTTCCTGGTCTTATGAGGAAATTCCAGGTATAGATCCAAGAACTGTTGAACATGAAATCACGACATATCCTAATTCCAAGCCGGTCTGAAAGAAGCTTCATCTAGTTAATCCCAGGAAAGTAGCAGCAATTAAGGCTGAAGTAGAGAAACTACTCAAAGCTGGTTTCATCTACCCCATTCAATTGACTCAATGGGTGTCAAATCTCATGCTAGTCAACAAAAACCAGGGTAAGATTTGTGTATGTACGGACTTCGGTGATTTGAACAAAGCCTATCCAAAGGATAATTTCCCCATGCCATTTATTGACCAAATAGTTGATGAATGCGTAGGTTGTGAGGAATTTTCTTTCATGGATGGTTTTTCGGGATACAAATAGATACAGATCAAACTCGAAGACCAACACAAAGCCACGTTCATTTGTCAGTGGGGTACATTCATTTATCGGAAGATTCCTTTTGGTCTAAAAAATGATGGAGCTACTTTTTAGCGGGCCATGTCTTTTTCTTTCCACGACCTCAAACATGTAGTCGAGGCTTACCTTGATGATTTAGTGTCATGATCTCATAAGAGAGTTGATCATCCCGCACACCTTCGAATTATTTTTGAACGATGTCGCTACTACGAGATTCACTTGAATACAAACAAATGCGGTTTTTGCGTCACATCGGGTCGTCTACTTGGTTTCATAGTTTCAACAACATGGATCATGGTCGATCCTCTAAAGGTTGAGGTGATAGTTCAGTTGTCTCCCCCCGTGCACAATCCCTTAGCTTTAGAGTTTACAGGGAAAAGAAAACTTCTTACGACGTTTCATCGCAAAGTATGCCGAGATCATAAAGGGTTTCATGCATTTACTAAAGAAGGACATTCCTTTTCATTGGGACAAAGCCTCTCAGCACTCTTTCGAAGCGTTGAAATGCACCCTCACATCTACCCTTCTGCTTCGGCCACCCAATTATAATAAATATTTCTTATTGTACTTGGATGTTGTAGAGTCGACCATAGGCATGGTGTTGGTTCAGGAGGATTATTTTCTCTTAGAGTACATGATCTATTACCTGAGAAGAGGCCTAGTTGGACCATAACTCAATTATTCCCACATTCAAAAACTTGCATTGGCAGCAGTTCATGCCGTCCAATGGTTCCGTCATTACATATTGTTTTGCAATACCACTGTCATTGTCGTTGTGAATCCGTTTCAATATGTGTTGACACGATGTGTAATCGACGAAAATATCAGTATATGGATAGTTATCCTCCAAGAATTTGACTTGGATTTTGTGTTGGCAAAATCCAAAAATTCGTTGGTCTTCGCGGAACTCATTTCAGAACTTTTGGTCGAATAAGGTGATGTTATACCTGAGGAGTTGCCTATCAAAGGAGACATGTTTTTGATTGCGTCTTCAGACCCCTGGTATGGATATATACTAGTCTATCTCCATAATTTTAAGTACCCCACCTTTGCTTCTCGTGATGAGGGTCACCGTATATGCCATCAGGCCAATAACTATCTCATACTCGAGGACACTTTGTATCATCGAGGTGTAGACTGCATCCTTCATCGATTTCTCACTCACAAAGAAGTAGAAATTGTTCTTAACGATTGACACACCAGAGCATGTGGCGGTCATTTTTCTGGGTTGGGAACAACCCAAAAGATTCTACGAGCCGGTTACTTTTGGTTGAAATTAATCAAAGATTGTATTGAATTGGTCAAGAAGTTCCACCCATGTGAGGTCTTCTCTCGGAAGATGAGGGAACACCCCGCTCCCATGTTTCCCGTCATCACAGTTGGTCCCTTCACCAAGTGGGGGATTGATTACGCTACATGCAACCCCCCTTGAGCAAGGGGGCACCGTTATATCATCATAGCAGTAGACTACTTTACGAAGTGGGTCAAGACTATGCCAACATTTAAATATGATGGCGAGAAAACAACTCTCTTTTTGTTTAACCAGATAATAGTAAGGTTCGGCGTCCCGAGAGAGATTGCCACTGACCATGGCAGTCACTTTCAGAATAAAATGATGTCTGAGTTAACGTCAAACATTAGGTAGAGGCAAGAACATTTGTCAACCTAATACCCAAAAACGAATGGTCATGTGGAAGCTGTGAATAAGTCCCCTAAGACTATTTTACAGGGAATGATCAATTCGTCCAAGTCAAACTAACATTTGATGTTGTACTCCATTTTATGGGCCTACCGAACGTCTGTTAAGACTGCAACCAGTTTCTCACCTTTTCAAATTGTTTACGGGTTGGAAGTAGTCTTGCCTATAGAGTGCCAGATCCCGTCTCTAAAGTTGACACTTCACCTCTTGAAGAGAATTTATTATATCTTGAGTAGCTTGATGAGCAGCGTCAGGATGCAGCCTTGGCTAACGAGGCTCACAAAGAAAAATTCAAGTGTCAGTATGATAAGTTCGTCCTTCCTCAGATTTTCTCTGAAGGCAACCTTGTCCTAGTCTATGACCAAGATAAGGACCCCCTAGGGGAAGGCAAGTTCAAACCCATGTGGGTCAGACCTTTTATCATGAAGGAGGTTCTAAAGAAGGGTGCTTATCGTCTGGTGGAATTTTAGGGAAATGCTTTGGTGGAGCCTAGAAATGGGCTCTACCTCAAGAAGTATTACTCGTAGGTGGGTCTCCTTGGGTGACTTCTTGTACATATGTATAGTTCTTATACATTTTTTTCTTTTTTAGTTTTTGTCTTTTTGGTCTTATGGATGTGTCATTTTTTATTTCATCTTTTTCACTATGGTAGATGTCAAGTGAATCAGAGGTGTTCATTGGGTTTGCAGACGATGCTAGTCGGCACACTCAGAGGCTTGCTTCCGCAACTTGGGTGATTTTCACACCTCAGGGCGAATTGCTTTCTTCAAGAGGTATTTGTTTAGGTGATGCCACAAACAATGTCACTGAATACAATGCATTCTTAGAGTTTCTTCATGACGCTTTGTCGCATGGTATCTCTCACCTCTAGGTCTACTTAGATGCTCAGTTGGTTGTGTCCCAGTTAAATGGGGTTTACCGCGTTTACGATCCTATTCTACACCAACGGTTTCTTAGAGTACGTCTCTTAGAATGAAGATTTAATTACATTACGTATATCCATGTTCCTAGGAGATTGAATCAAATCACAAATGCTCTAGCTAATCATGTATTAGATTGGCATATTACACACGTGTAAGGAAAAGCACACACACACACACACATGTAAATACATTTGTAAAATAGATGTAATCCATAAGACATAAAAATATGTAAATACTCATATATATATATATAAAATATCAAAGTACATGGGTGGGCACAAGCGTCTCAAAAATATGTCCAGTAAGAGTCATAGGGCTTATGCCCTCAAAAATATACAAAAAGTTCTCTTGGCACGTAAGTAGTCCAGCCTGGCTAAGGGCGGGGCCTGTTGGCCCTGTTGTAGTGAACAACGATGTTTTCCAAACGCTGGAAGAGTTGGACCCAGGTCCATGGCACCCCATCAACATGAGGTTGCATCGACGATGGGAGATCCTCGATCTCCACCATAGGGACTATACAAGTGAGCACGGTGAGGTTTCGCTCTACCCGTCTCAATACTCTCTCAGCCTCTCCAGCTAGAGGCCCCCCTGCTGCTGTTGTTGGTTCGGCGACTACTGCTGGTCCTGCCTCTAGTCAAGGATGCCATCTGGTCCTTGAGAAGTCTGATGGATGCACTGGTCCCACATATGTACATAATAGATACATAGTTTTCATATACTCTGGTACACATAAAAATGATATATATAAAAATAAATAAAAATAAGTAAAAATTAAATAACTTTGAAAAACAAAGATACCTAGTTCTCCTCGCTCCGCTCGGGGAGGTACAAGCATGTCATGATCTCTAGAAATGTTGATCTTGACATAGGGGTAGTCCTCTATAGTCAGAATCTGCTGAGACCACTAGTCAAAAAACTTATCATCGAAGGCCTCGATGGTCCTCCCTCACCCCTGTCGCGGCAACAATGCTGCCCATATGCATAGCGCTGGGAGAGAGGCCTTGTGCCCTCGTATCATCTCTCAAGGAATGAGACTGTGTACCCTTTCGAAGAAAAAGGAACACAAAACAATCCCAAAACCGAAGTTTCAATGCTCCCGTATCTAACACTCTGTTAGCTGTCTCTTCATGCAATCTAGCATGGTTGTCCTCCAAGCAAAAAACTGTGCATTTAAGCACTATACTACAAAATGCATGTGCACTTGGGAAGCCTGATGCAAATCCGCAGATCTAGTGATCTGACCAATGAGAAGAACTATCACTTTCAGTGATAGGTTGTTGATCTTGTGTATGGGCACCTGAGAACCTACTTTCTTAGTACCAGCCCCGCAATGGAGTCCAATCAACTCCTCAATGTTTTGAGGCTCGTGGGGAAGAGTACACAAGTTGACTGGATCCCCTCTCCTCAAGAGACGAGTAAGAAATTAAATGTATTCAGTCTTTGGAGTCAACGACTTCCCCTCGAGCATGAATTCCTCTGCGTTAGGATGCCAGTAATCTATCAAAGCATTCAACAACCTGGGTTTTGCCCTCATAAATGGACACTAGAAGAATTTTAACAACCCGTATTGTGATAAAAAAACGATAGCAACAGGGTCTTCTGAGACCAAAAAATCAATTTCCTCATGCTCCCTCTCTCTTCAATGAACATACATCCTACAAAATGACAAATTTATGGAGAGTTAACTCTTGTTTTTTTTTTTCCCACTCATTTGAGGGAGTACGCGAGCTGTTTTGGTGACATTCGCATGTGTATGCAAGCAAATTATCTTATGCCCGTGTGCACACACAGGTTGTGCTTGGACAACCTGCGTACATGCAAGGCCAACCTCTTTAAGGGTCAACACCCCCCAAAAAAACAAAATTAAATGCAAAAAAGGACGAATGAAATGCAGGAGGGGCTAGTTTGTACTTACTTGGTCCAAGGCGAAGTTCATTTCGTCCACTGAAGCTCCCATAATCAACTCTTTGGGCAAAGGGGTGTTTTTTGACTTTTGGTCAATTATCAATTTACAATGGTGATAATGAGCTGCCAACATTATATTTATAGACTTTTTGGCCCCTTTTTGTCATCTTTTGGACCCTTTTGTCATTTTTTCTAGCTTGAAAATCGTTTACTATGGTTCTTGAGTTTCTTAGGGGATGTTACGATAAGTGTTACTTTGGGTATTTGGGAATTGTTTTTGAGATTTGGGTCATTTTTAAAGGTCTTTTGGTAAAAAAGTCATTTTTCCAACTTTGTGCATGTAAGATAGGATTCCACCTCCACTTGTTGCACCTCGTTGTCTTTTTCGCTTTGCCATAGGATCGATCCCACCGAGTTGCGACACAGAACCCTCACTCCTGCTCTAGAAGTATCATAATTTAGTGGTAAATCCTACCTTCACATGGATGCCCTAGGTAGATCATGGTTGCATTTTGGTGTCCATGCCATCGTTAATGATTATAGGCTCAGGAGTCCTTTTTAGTTGTTCCTGATTACGAGTTTGAGCCTCACTTTCACAATTCATTATCACTTTTGACCTCACCCTCAGGACTCCCAAAAACAACGGGTCTTCTTTTAATCCATTTTCAAACTCTCTAAACATGAAAAGATTGTCAAGTGATCTTGTTGCCCTTCACACTCTCCAAACTAAAATTTGAAGGCACATCTGTCCGGTGGTAGTTTACCCCTTTTCCGGTCTGGATGGTCAAATGTATGAGCAAAGGTATACTCTAGGAGCCTCGGTTCTCTAGAAGAGTATTCTCAGGTATAGATTTAACCCTTTTTTGGGCCTGAGAGACTAAATTTACGAAAAAGGAACCCCCACAGAGTCCATAGTTAATCTCTTTTCAGATTCCCTAAAATTGAAAAGATGGTCGAGTGACCTTGTTTCTTTACACTCGTTAAATTGACTCAGAAGAACATCCCTTATGGAGTCCATAGTTAAGCTCTTTTCAGACTCCTTAAATATGAAAATATTGCCAAGTGATATTGTCTTTGTCACACTTGTTAACATGATTTTGAATAGATGTCTGTTCGGTGCTAGTTTATCCATTTTTCGAGTCGACTAGACTACCTTCGAAAAAGGTACCCTAGTGGAGTCTCCTTTTACGCTTTTTCAGACTCTCTAAAAATGAAAAACCACTGAGCTTACCTTCTCTGGGCTTGTTAAAATTACATCAAAGGATGTTATCATTGTGTCTTATTAATATCATTTGCATTCCTTCATATTTGGCCTAATGTCGGCTCCATGTTGCTCTCAACTGAACCATTTGAAGCATGACTTATACACAAGCCTTGTAGCACTTTTCCTCTGTGTATTGACACCTTGAATCATGGAGGATTTTTCCTGAGTGTCCTTTTCTTGCATATGTCCCCCTGATCTAAGCATCAATGTGTTCCTAGGGATTAGAACTAGTATGTTTGCGACACTTGATCCTCCTTTGTAACGTAAAATTATTTTATTCTTTTTCAAGATTCCCAAAATTATTGAAAAAGACAAAAAAATCAAATATACCCCAAAAAGAGGAAGGGAAAAGTATTTTATTTTTTGTTGACAACACAATGGGTCACCCTTGAACAAAGCACATCCTTCCATTTGTTTGTCAAGACCTAGGATTCAATATGACCTTAGGAAGTTGTTCTCGCTACATAGAATTGTGTCCTCCTCCATTTGGTTATCCTTCCAAACATTTGGAGAGTTCGTGTTGGCTCTTTCATCGTGAACTTATGTCAATTCCATGCTACCCGAGTCTCATATTTTGTCGTGCTTTCGTCCAAGGGAAGTTTTACTAAACTTGAGTTGGCCCTTCTACAATTTGTCTCTTGTCCTCATGCCCGACCACCCCAAACAACCAATCAAGTCCTTTCTCAAAATCAATGAAGTTCTTTGCCTAATCACTGAGATCCTCTTGTCTGTTCCCGACGAGCTGTCGAAGACCTCTGGGTAGTGAATTTGTACATTGATATTACACTCCTACCCAAGTTTTGAAGATTTTGAAGTTGTTGCTCAAGATATGAAGACCTCATCTCCAACCATCAGGCGTCATTGGCATCTTGAATATGGATACTATACATGTATATATTTTTATTTTGAGATGTAGATCTGTTGTGTATTGCTCGTAGCTACACTTTATATAGTTATATGACATGTATCTACATTGTATTTGATTGGCAACCATGATTTTATTTCATCCTGAGCATGGGTATGCCCCCCTTGGTGAGACAAATTGTTATTTTGCAGATGGCACCTCCTAAACTCTGGTCCCTGGGCTCACTTGCTCCGTACATTGGTGAATATTTGTAATGTATTTTGGCCATCAGATGCTCTTCTGACCTCACACACATTAGGGGGCATTTGTTATAACCCTAAACTGCACCAAACATGCATACCTGACATTAGGCCATCTTACTTAATATCTTTGCCAAGCCATCACTGAAAAACTCTTATAAAAATATTTTTTTTGAAGGTGTACGCACCCTACACCAATACTGCCCACATACACACTCTTGTTGCACCACTACAACCCGTGCACACTCACAAAAAACCATGAAAAATGAAAATTGAAAATGGATAGGGGTTTATGGGCCGTTACTTAACCATTTGACCACCCATAGCCAGTCACCCCAACCGTTACTATCTCTGTTGGCCTATAAAAGAAGGTGTTGGGGCCCCATTCCAAGAAGAAGCATGAGAGCATAGAAACTCTGCCCATTTCAATACTCCCCCATTGCCCCAATATTTTGCAACCACATTGTGAGTTTGAGCCAGAATTCCTTCTTCCTTCTTTGCAAATCCTTTCCATTTCCCTAGAGAGGACTAAAGAGGAGAAGAACATGTGGAAGCAGTTCATGCATGATGCGAAGGATCCCAGGACCAAGTTCGAGGAGCAGTGTCGGTCTCATGTTGTAAACGAATTTTTGTGAGATTAATATAAACAAGTACTTTTTCCATCCCACCAAATGAAGTCTTAAATACTTATGATTTGTTTAAATTTCTTGGTTATGATGTATAATCCACTAATCCATACATAGAATGCATGCTTGTAGTTTCTTGTTTGTCTTTAGTGAATGTAGGTCAGCCTTGGGAGGAGACTTGCAGTCAGGAAACAACCGAGCGCAAAGGGATCGACACCAGATGCGGAGTTTAAGGTATGCCTACCAGATCCATGTACTTTGTCTTTTATGTATGATTGTGGGATAACATCGAGATAGTTGATAAAAAGTAGGAGACTTTAGACGGTTAGCTCTGCCTACATTTTAGAAACCTGGTAAAGTCCGTAGAGGGGTTTTCCCGCTATAGCACTCCCCCCCCAACACTGGCTTGTTGACCAAGTATTTGAGCATTGAATGGTTTGTGAACATTTTAAAATGTTTTCCCAGTAAGTAATGTGTCAACTTATGCATCAAGTAGACTATAGCTAGGCCTTCCCTCTCTATGGTGTTATAGTTTTGCTTTGATTCTGACAGTTTTATTCTAGCAAATGCTATAGGATGATCCAATTCTCCTACTCCTGGATGAACTAAAATAGCTCCAAGTGTTATGGATGATGCATCTACATGTACGTGGAATGTCTTCTCCCAATATGGGAATCCTAGTATTTGCGCGGTTACCATCTTTTCTTTCAGCGTATCCAGACCGTGTTGACAATCCTCATTCCACTGAAACTTGGTATCTTTTCTTAACAGTTTCTCCATTGGCACAATAATTTGTGCATAACCTTTTATAAATTTTTTGTAGTATCTTGTGTGTCCCAATGTTGCTCTTAGTTGACAAACTATTTTTGGTGGTGGCAGATTAATGATTACTGCAATTTTGGCAGGATCTACTAGTAAACCTTGCTTGCATACTATATGGCCCAATAGTATCCCAAACGGTGTTTCGAAAGTGCACTTATTGATGTTTAATGATATCTGGCACTTCCTTCATCTTTCTAACATCAACCGAAAGACCTCTACATGGTCTTTCAAAAGCTATAGCCTGTCCAATAGTCCAAGTATACCTCTATAAACTGGTGGATAAATTCCTTAAAAGAGACTATGACTACTTTGGAAAATATTGTTGGTGCATTCTTTATTCCAAACGACATGACTATGTACTGGTAGGATCCCCATTCCGTAGTGAAATTGGTCTTATATCTGTCTTCCGACGCTATCTTGATCTAATGATATCCTAAAAATTCGTCGGTGAATGAATAAACTTCTTGTCCTCCTACGCTCTCCAACACTTCATCCGTGAAGGGTGTAGGGAACGGGTCATGTAGGAATGCATCATTCAACTTCCTCAATTTGACGCATATTCTTATCCCACTTTGTTTTTTCTCCTGAAATACCATCGGGCTTATCCATTCATATTCTTCTACTGGTTCTATGATTCCAGCTTCAAGCATCCTATTGATCTCAGATTTGAATTTTTTCTTATATATCAGATTTAGTCTATATGGTCATTATCTGATTGGTCTTGCCTCAGCTTTGAGTGGTATCTTCATTTCACCTAGCTCTCCTTCTATGCCCTTCATTTCTGTAACCGTTGTGGGGAATAGGTCATTGTACTCATGCAATAACTTTTTTATGCTTTCCACTGTCTGCTCATCCCAATAGTCTCCAATGCTGGCCATTTTGGGATTCTCAATTGTCACAATGTTGAATTTCTTCACCTTGATCGACACAAAAATTACTTCTGATTATAGAGGTGAACCTTCCACTTCTCTTCCACCTTCCGCTTCCTCGATCTGAATATTGTGTGGATCATCTTCATCTGGTGCTTCTTCCTGCACATGGTAGCATGACAACAATTCTTTCACTGTCTGTCTGTTCCATTGTTGTTCCTCTGTTATGAGTTCGACTTTTGGTTCCTTAATGAATATCACCTCTCTTATATTCTTAAGTGTTGCATCTATGTTGGGGCTCTAATTCTCGAATGAGAAAGTGACTATAAAGTTTTGTTTCAATACTGGTCAACTCGTAGTTCCTCTGCGTAGTTTCTGGTCTATATACCAATTTGTTGGGATGCCCTCTAAGGTATGTACGAAATGATGAGGCCATTCCTCTGGGGGTGTCATTTTCCATAGCTCTCTTCACTTCTCCAAGTGTTTCTTTGGTGCCCCCTGTCCATTGTACTTCTGCTACAGGTTGCTTCTTTGTTTTGCACCAAACCTTATGCGCAATAACCGCTTACATTGGTACCAATACTTGATTGTTTCCTTGTGTGTGCCCCACCATCTTGCAGGTGTGGCCTTGAGTGCTATATCGAGTGATGAGAGTCTTTGATTTTATAGCACTTCATCTTCATAATGTGTCAAAAATGATTCTAGATCATTTACCCCATGGAAATTGGGTGGTTCCCTTATCTCCGTACCTACCCATCTTACTGTGTGGTCTATTCTTGCACATATTTTTTTGGACACTTCGTGTATCCTTTGTTTCCAGTTCTCTAAACCTGTATCTGAGTCCAATGCATATGAATTGATGCTCTACCAACTGAGTATCCCATCTACAGTTGGGTTTACATGATGCAGGAGCATCACTTCACCCTAGCAATGCACCAACTAGATAGCACATTCAACACAGATTTAAGGAAGGGAGAGGCTCCGACCCTCTCATTTTCAAAATTCAAATTGCTATTAAATATTTATAAGGTTGGAAGAGCCAAATAGACGCCTTTGTGTAGGCTTTATGTAGAGTCGCATTTAATGGCTGACAATAGGTGGGCCCTAGATCCAATTCAGACTAGACTGCCATTGAATGTAATTCATTGTAAATAAATGCGAGTAGGTAGCTTGGAGGGAAGAGATCGAGGAGGCCCCTTTTGTAAAAATATCTTTGTATCTAGAATTCATTAGTTTTTGGAGAGAAGAGAAGAGATCCGAGGATTTGTTGCAGTCCGAGCTTTTTTAAACACTTGTAACCATAAATTCTGAGATTAATACAAACAGATCTGTTTTTCCTACATATTTTATTGTGTGTTTATGAATGATTTTTTTTTATGATTTTATGTGCATATGTTGTAGATGTATGTTAGATTCCATCTGCAGGGATAAATATATTTTCTCATCTATTCAGGAGTTTTCTATGATTTTCAGCTCGGGTTCTTTGTGGCTTCATGAAAGAGGTTGCATGACAGAGTATTGAGGACTCTGTGAGCCTATGTAAAAGTGTACATCTGAGTTCTATGGAATTTAGACGAAGATGTGCTAGGAGGGTGCACCAGAGGAATCATAAACTCAAAGGAGAGCCTCAAGGTTACTAAATACCTTGGAGGAAGGACTGTACAGAGGAGGGCACATAGAGAATACATAATCGCTGAGTATTATGTAAAACTATGCTAGGTGGGCATCGTTCGAGTGCAAAGAGTGCACAAGAAGGACTCTGTTTCAAGTTCAAAGATAAGAGAAGTGTCGAGGAAGAAAATTATAGAGTTACTAAATACTTTGTTGGATCAACAAGGAGTGCTTAAGCATAAGTTTCCAAGAGGGCACTTATATCCCTTTAAGGAGTGAAAGGGTTGTTACAGAATTTCTAAATACTCTGGATGAAGAACTATGCAAGGGCTGCACCAGGCCAACACTCAGATAAAGTTTTGAAAGGACAACCAACTGACGGTTGGTCGAAGTGCAAGGAGTGCGCACAGAGTGAACTTGTTTCAAGTTCCAAAGCTGAGGAGGTTGAGTGCAGACATGTGCTAGAGGAGAACCAAAAGTCTTCTAAGGAAGAGGAAGGGCTGATCCCTTTTGGATATTTGGGTTAGTTCAAAAACTCAATAGAGATAACATGAAGCTGTGTGCAAAGCGCAAGAAATGTGTTAGGGACAAGGTCAAGTTTCATTGATTAAAGCTCAAGAGGGAAAGAGGAAGTCGAGACCCAAATACATAGGGCTCGCAGGAGATAGAATGAAGGTTGAGACCTTCGAACAATTGGAAATATTCCAAGTCAGGAAAGAATTGAAATCTCAGGAGGAGGAGCGTCAACAACCATTAGATCAGTTGTAGAGGAGGAAATATGGATCGTTGAACCTCACATCTAGGCACACAGGAGAGCGTGTAAGAGAAACAGATCTGAGCCATTGGATCTGGAGGAGGTGCACAAGGTTTACTCCTTCAGAGTGCACATGAGGAGAGCCGACTTACGAAGTTGCGAAGTTTCGAAGATATCGGAACCGTCCATCATCAGGGGATAGGTGGTAAGAGATCCACATACATCGGGGGATTGGAAGTTCAAGGAGATGGGAGACGAAACGATCCTAGAAATCTATCGAGAGGGACACGTGGTGAGAGTTCAACATTTCGCTGACTCGCACAAGAGAGAAGTCAAAGGGTAGAGTTTAAGAACTCGTGATTAGATATGAGCTGTCAGATCGAAGAAGGAGCATGGATCATTGATCTTTCGTAGAGCCAATTTTGGGGTTTTAGGGATCAGAAGACCGAGAGGAGGAGTCTTTCGAATTCACAATATGTGAAATCCCAAATTTGAGTTGGCTCTTGGTTTATTCATCGTCATAGTTGAAGGGACCTAGAGATAGGATCTAGTGCTGAGATAAATCATCGATCGAGACATCGGGGATCGGGAGTTCGAGAAGAAAAGGATTCAGGAGTGACTCGCATGCATGAATCCTGAAATCGCGAAATGTGATGTGCCTTTTAGTTAGGCCTGTGGTCGTGGTCAGTGATCACATGGGTGAAACTCACGTCTGATGCTTTTATGCATGAACTGAGGTTTGCATTTGGACCTATGTATTTTTTTAGTGAAGGTTACAACAGGGACCAAAGAGTTGTTTCATCTCAGGGAGAAAGAACGATCCAATGTTCGGGAGGTCAGCAGACCCTGCTGAGGTAGGGGGGGGGCTGCACCAAGTGGTATCAGAGCAGAATGCATAAAGAGAGATAGCCATCAAAAAATCTAGACAGAGAGATAGAAGAAATAAGGAGGTTGATGTTGAGGTTAGCGCAAGAATCTGTCAGCAGGAAGAAGCTAAATAGAAGGGATCCTGCAAGAGCAGCAAGGAAAAAACAACAACAACAAAGTAGTGGAGTAGATGGACATCTCCAAAGAACAGTTTGGGATACAAGAGTATTTCAACGGAGCAGGGAAGCTCATGTGTAGGAGCTCATTAATTTTTCACAACAGTCGAGTATAATGCAGGAGCATCGCTTCACCCCGGGAATGTGCTAGCTAGATAACACATTCAACGCACATTTAAGGAAGGGAGAGGCTTTGACCCTCTCATTTTCAAAATTCAAATTTTTATTAAATGTTTGTAAAGATGGAAGAGCCAGATAGATGTGTTTGTGCAGGCTGTAGGTAGAGTCTCCTTTAATGGCTGACAGTAGGTGGGTTGTAGATCCAATTCAGACTAGACTGCCATTGAATGTAATTCATTGTAAATAAATGAGAGTAGGTAGTTTGAAGGGAAGAGCTCGAGGATCCCCCTTTTATAAAAATATATTTGTATCTAAAATTCATTAGTTTTTGGAGAGAGGAGAGGAGAGAGCTGAAACTTTGTTGCAGTCCGATCTTTTGTAAACACTTGTAACCATAAATTCTAAGATTAATACAAACAGATCAGTTTTTCCTGCATATTGTATTGTGTGTGTTTATGAATGAATTTATTTTATAATTTTATGTGCATATGGTGTAGATTTATGTTATATTCCATATGCAGGGATAGATATATTTTCTCATATATTCATTAGTTTTCTTTGATTTTCAGCCTGGGTTCTTTGTGGCTTCATGCAAGAGGTTGCATGATAGAGTACTGAGGACTTTGTGAGCTTGTGCAAGAGTGTACATCTGAGTTCTGCATAATTAAGATGAATACATGCTAGGATGGTGCACCAGAGGAATCATAAAATCAAAGGAGAGCCTCAAGGTTACTGAATACCTTGGAGGAAGGATTGTACAGAGGAGGGCAAAAAGAGAAGACATAATCGCTGAGTATTATGTAAAGCTCTGCCAGGTGGGCATAAAGTGAGTGCAAAGAGTGCACGAGAAGGACTCTATTTCGAGTTCAGAGATAAGAGAAGTGTAGAGGAAGACACTTACAGAGTTACTGAAAACTCTGTTGGCTCAGCAAGGAGTTCTTGAGAACAAATTGCCAAGAGGGCACTTATATCCCTTCAAGGAGTGGAAGGGTTGTTACAAAATTTTTGAATACTCTGGATGAAGACCTGTGCAAGGGGTGCACCAGGCCAACACTCATACAAAGTGTTGAAAGGAAATCCAGCTGAAGGTCATTCGAAGCACAAGGAGTGCACACAGAGTGAACATGTTTCAAGTTCCAAAGCTTAGGAGGTTGAGTGCAGAAGTGTGTCAGAGGAGCACCAGAAGTCTTCTAAGGAAGAGGAAGGGTCAATCCCCTTTAGAGATCTGAGTTAGTTTGAAAACTCAGGAGAGATAGCATGAAGATGCGTGCAAAGAGTAAGAAATGTTCTAGGGCCGAGGTTAATTTTCATTGACGAAAGCTCAGGATGGAAAGAAGAAGTTGAGACCCAAATCCATAGGGATCGCAGGAGATAGAATGAAGGATGATACCTTCAAACGATTGGAAATATTCCAAGTCAGAAAGGAATTGAAATCTCAGGAGGAGGAGCGTCGGAAGCCAGTATATCAAATGCAGAGGAAGAAATATGGACCATTGAACCTCACGTCCAGGCACACAGGAGAGCACGTAAGAGAAATATATATGAGCCATTGGATTTGTATGTGCATGGACCAACAGTCGTTGGATCCAGAGGAGGTGCATGAGGTTTAGTCCTTCAAAGTGAACAAGAGGAGAGCCGACTTGTGAAGTTTTGAATTTTCAAAAAGATTGAAACCGTCCATCATCAGGGGACAAGTGGTAGGAGATCCACATACATCGGGGGATCGAAAGTTCAGGGAGTTGGGAGCCAAAACGATCCTAGACATCTATCAAGAGGGAAACATGGTGAGATTTCAGTGTTTCACTGAATCACATAGGAGAGAAGTCAAAGGGTAGAGTTCAAGAACTCGTGAGGCTCAAAATCGTGATTAGATCCGAGCTGTCAGATGGAAGAAGGAGCATGGACTGTTGATCTGCCACATAGCACATTTCGGGGTTTTGGGGATCGAAAGATAGAGAGGAGGAGTCTTTCGAATTCACGATATGAGAAATCCCGAAACACATTTTGAGTTGGTGCTTGGTTTAGTCCATCTTCATAGTTGAAGGGGCCTAGAGAGAGGAGCTAGTGCCAAGAGAAATCGTTGATCGGGACATCGGGTATCGAGAGTTCGAGAAGAAAAGGAGTTTGTAGTGACTCGCATGAATGAGTCTCAAAATTGTGAAATGGGACGTTCCTTTTAGTTAGGCCTATGGTCGCAATCGGTGATCACATGGGTGAAGCTCACGTCTGATGCTTGTACACACAGACTGAGGTTCGCATTTGGACCTATGGATTTCTTTAGTGAAGTTTCTAGCAGGGACCAAATATTTGTTTTAGCTCAGGGAGAAATAACGATCCAGTGACTGGGAGGTCGACAGACCCTGCTGAGGTAGGGGGGGGCTGCACCATTATGCAATCCTCATCTTGTGGAGTTGTTCTATACAACTAAATAATTTCCTCCAAGTCCAATAAAGTAGGTTCTACAAACCTCTCCCCTTCTTATGGGTCTAATGGTGCAATGACCTTGTATTATCCGAACTCAAATGCCATTTTCCATGTCTTTAAATCGATTATGGCTTGGTTGTCAAATGCCTAATCCAATCCCAGTAATGTTGGATATGGTTTTGTGCCATCCACTATCTCTATTACTTAGAAGTCAGGTTTAGTGGGCACTCCATCCAGGTCTACAGTCACTCCTTTCAGTCTCCCAATTGGTAGAACTTTTTGTTGGTTTGCTAGTTTCAGCTGAATGGGTGAATACCCTAATGGGGGATATCCCATACATTGTCATGTCTTCTTGGGTAATACATTGACTTCGGATCCTATATCTAGTATGATATCTCCCATGTTGAAATCTACAATGTTGGCATTCAGCCTGAACTCCCAACTTGTTCTTCTCCTTGTATGTAGGTGATTGACTATTTTTTTTTCTAGTTTTCCTTTTGTCTCTATGCTACATATTTCTATACTTTGTAATATTTTGACAGAGGATGGATCATTTAATATTTTTACACATGATTGTAAAAATCCTTTGATTATACTTACTTGTCCTAGGGGCTGCATTTCTTTGGTATGATCCAACGATGGAGGAATCTCGTACTCTGGTACTTCCTTGCTATGTTGTACAGTTGAGGTCGACGCGGTGTCTGGCTTGCTTAAATGTTTCCTTATCATTTTGTGTGTCGAACTATTTCCTTGGTTCAACATTCTTATTCACCCACTGATGTTGTACTGGCTCTTGTCGGACTGCATTGTTTCCTGTTTTAGATCCTCCGTACGTAACTATGTTGATGTTTCTTCCTTCATCCCTTGCTTTCTCTGAAATCCATTGAACATTCTGGCTGTTATGATTCCTTTTTTCCTATATCTTCCCTAATAGTGTAGGACATTCTTTTGTGTCATGATCCGATGCGTGACAATACATACAAGTCGCTGGTGGAAGTGGACATTCTCTTGCATAGTGTCCTAGTTGTTGACAGTTGTGACATACCACTAGTCCTCTACCTCTTACAAAGTCTCCTCTTACTCGTCCTCCACCTCTGTATCCAGCTCGATCCCCTTGAGGTGTGTTATACTGAGGTGCCAGATTGTACTATGTAGTATTGTACTGAGGTTGTACTATGTTGTACTATGGTTACGTAATATTATATGGTTGTTGCACAGTATTTTATTGCGGTTACGCAATGTTGTATGGGGATGGTACCTGGTTAAACTAAGGTGTGGCTTGCCCGATCATCATTTCTTCCTGCACCCTATATGCATCTACTATCCTTTCTCTCATCAATTCCATAGTTCTACAGTATTTGTCATCATGGCCCATTGACTTGAAAAATTTGCAATATGAATTGTTTGGGACTGTCTGGTATTTCTTCATCATTGGTCAGTGATATGGATCGTGGACCTATTTCTTATAGATTTCACACCATATTCCTCTTGTTGGTAATGGATTTGGCATTCCTGCTTCCATATACTGCACAAATGTTGGGCATTCATTCTTATGGTGTCCTTATGTCCTGCATGTGGTACACCAAATGACTTCTTGTTTGTCCTTACTTTTGTTCTGGTTTAGATGGAATGTTAATTTCTTTAAATCCTCCTTCATCCCTTTGATGCTTGTATTTGCCTTCTGATATTGGTTTTCTTCCAGTTGCAGGGATTCCTGCAACGCCTCTTCCTATGTATGCAACTTCTGTCGTCGTAGTGGATATTTTAAGTGTGGTAATAGTGAATTGACTAACAAGTGCCTGTGCTACATATCTTTCATGAGATATTTCAACTTTCCTTTCATTTGCTTGAATCTCTAGTCAATATCCCATATGTATTCTCTTGGTTTCTGTATAATTTCTATCATCACGTTCATGTACTGGTCCTCTGAACTTAGCTTCTGAAACTCATTTATCAACAATTTCTTGATATCTGCAATCATTCTAGTTGTTCCTGGTGGATTGTTTGTGGCTAAACTCATATACCAATCTAGCGCGTGATCCCTTAGTGTGATCGCTAGTTGTGCAAGTTTAGTGTCATTGTCTGTGATCTATTTTTCTTCCCAGATCTTCTCACAGATAAACAAGTTCTTTTTCGGGTCCTCTGATGCTTCTCCTTTGAATTATAGTAACTTGATGGTGGGATCATGTCCTGCCATCCTGAATGTTGAACTACTACCTCCACGTGGTGTAGATACTTGACTAATGCTTCTTGAACTGGCTCCCCCCAGTTGTTTTTCCCCATGTAGATGTACTTCCTGCTGTCTTCCTTCTCCCAAAATTCAGTTTTCTAAATGGTAGTGTTCTTTTTTGTGTGTTAGTCGTACATGGGTTGATGGGTTCCACACTAACATTAATATGGATATGATTTCTGCCTTCTATTCTCGCTCTTGGACCTCTCGGTTTCCTCTCATATGTTGCACACATGATTTCCTCAATATGCTCCATAGCCTGGAGATCCTTTACCTCCTCTTCATCACTTTCCAAGCCTTCCCTCATGGCTACGACTCTCTTCTTGGTGTTCACCTTGTATTGGTAGGGTGCTCCACTACTCATCTTTCCAGCTGTCTCCATGATCTACTTAATATGGTCGTCATCCATCATGATTGGGTCCAAGGGTTCCTCCTTATTTCCTTTATCCATTTATCCTTCCATTTTTCCTTTTTCTGTGAGTGCTTCCCCCCTTCCCCCATGCACGCAGGTAAGTTTAGTTGTATGACTCCATTGACATTACACCTTTGTTATAGAGAAATATCTTAATAGAAGTATACAATGATCTAATATTCCTTCCTCAATTATCGCATAGAAAATCTTCCTCTGTTGCATTGTACGACTTCGTGGTATCTACTGCAAATTCTGTTATAAATCCTACTACAATACTATAGAGCCAAAAATATACTACACGGGTGAATTTTTTATTCACCTGCTATAACTTCTCAATCTGAACTAAGGTCCACTCTAACTATCAGATTTGGTATTTTGCGTGGTTATCCTTCAACCTCAATATCCACTCCTACAATAAGTGTATAAAATCGTGCCCACGGCTTGACCACAGGGGCCGACATATAAATTAAATTTTAAATCCTTTGTAATGTTGATAACATATTTATCCACACCTAAGTTACACGATGCAGGGAAATAGGTATGAGTTTCCATTTTGGAAACATGCTGAAAATTTGACCCCTCAAATAGAAAAATACTTCATGCAGATCAGTAAACACATACTTCTCAAGGTATTTGCGTGGTGTTACTCTAGGGTTTCTATTATCTTTTTGCGCAAAATCTAGCTCCTTTGTCTTCAACCAACTTTCGATCTCTGCTTTTGTGGGATTCCATGGTCTCAACATCCCCTTCTAGTGGTGCATTATCACCTTCTTGTTGTCTGATTTGGTATTATTTTGACCCACCTTCAGTATATCTTACATTCTTTTAACATATCCTCAGTAGATCCCATCTACTCAATCCTATGTTGTTCCAACCGACAATGGAACATTTGTTGATAGCTGATCTAATATATACCTTTCATATGATTGACCCATGTTCAGGTCTACTAGGGTTCCAAAAAAGCCTCTAAAACTATTGTCGCTCCTGGTAAATCAGAAGGCAATGCAGTACACAGGGTGCACTGCATAGTCTTGTTGGAAAATATTTAACAGACAACGAATGCTTGTCATTGATGGCAATTACAGAAGTAATGATGGCTTGAGTACAATAGCGATGATCAACAGGAAAATAGAAGATAAGTCAAGGAAGATTGAATGATCGAAGACAACACAACATTGACAAAATGATCGAAGGCCCAAGAAGCATTTCTAATCGTTGGATCCCATCCAAAATTCCCGATAGCATGAGGGCCATCAGATCTGAATAAAGACAAGAAGAGCGCACTAAAGAGGAGGATAAATCTCAGGCATTAGATCCTAGTGGAGGGTCCGACCACCATTGGATTGAGGAAAACCTGCACGATCTTTAAAAGTGCAAGGAGTAGAGGGCTCACAAATCCCAAAAGCAGGAGGACCATCCATCTCAGGGGATTATGTGGACCATTGATCCGACTCTCTGTCAGAGTTTCAGGGATCGCAAGTTGGATATGACAAGTAATTTCGTCCACAGAAATCCCAATTTCGTGATATGCAAAATCGCGACATAATCTGAGCCGTCAAATCAAGATCACATCTAAATCGTCGATCTGACTCATGTCAGCAAACCACGTCAGCTAGGAACACATGGCACAACCAGGTAATGACAAGTGTCAGACTGATTCAACATGCCAAGGACATGTAAGTCACGAATCAGGGTGACACGTGGCAGTTATTTAACACATGTGATGTCAGCAGATGTACACCATGTCGGAGTTTTGAGGATCGAGAGTTGGACATGTCAAAGAT
Organism: Picea engelmannii; assembly: GCA_009831015.1. NCBI lineage: Eukaryota > Viridiplantae > Streptophyta > Pinopsida > Pinales > Pinaceae > Picea > Picea engelmannii. Next base: position 266,996 of record ML788903.1, read on the forward strand.
TATTGACATCAGGAATCCCAATATCGTGATATGTGAAATTGTGATGTAATCTGAGCCGTCAGATTAAGGTTGAATTTGGACCGTTGATTCCAGCCCTTGTCGGAGTTTCGGGGATCGAGAGTTGGACATGTCAAAGATTATTGACATCAGGAATCCCGATATCGCGATATGTGAAATCACAATGTAATCTGAACCGTCAGATCAAGATATGATCTGGATCATTGATTCGACTTCTTTACGGAATTTCGTGGATCGGGATTTGTAAGTGACAATAACATTGAACATCAGGAATGCCGAAATGCCAAAACCCGATTTAAAGGCAAGATTAATAAAGTTCATCCAACGGTGTGGATAAATTGGAATATGATTGGAAGGTTATTGTTCTCTCTCACAGTTAACCCCTCAGTTACAAATCTGTTAGTGAAATGGACTCATGATTGCAAATCAGTTAGCGTTTCAGTTGGCATTTCAATTGCTCGGACAATTGTCTTTCTTTTGCCTAAGGAGTTGGGAAGTTGAACCATTGTGTAGTTGTGTATAAAAGAAAATGAGACAGACTGTGTATGGTTGGTTGTTCCGGATGGAAAATGAATGAAACAGTAAGAAAGGGAAAATGAGAGAATGTGTAGCATGAGACTTAGAAAATGTGTAGAGTGAGATGAAACGTAGAGCAGAAGCAGAGCAGAATGACAAAAAGAGTAAAAGCAGAGCAGAATGACAGAAAGAGCAGAAGCAGAGAAGAATGACAGAAAGAGCAAAAGCAGAGAAAAATGACAGAACAAGTTAAAGAAGAGCAGAATGAGAGAACGAGTTGATGCAGAGCATACCTGCTGAACAGACAGAGGAAGAGAAGAGCAGCAGAACAGTGTGTAGAAGACCAGATTTACAGAACAAAGAAAGATTGGTAAAAACTTATTTATCTGTAAAGTTGACTATTTATTTAGCCATTCATATTCTAGGGAGGTTGGGAGGTGCTTGGGAGGACTGTTGTCCTCAGAGGTTCAAGTGGAATATTGAACACAGGAAGTTGTAGCTTCCATCTGGTTGCAGCCAAAGAAACCAGGGTGGTGCAAGGGAGAACAAGTGTTCTCTATTATACAGGTTGGAGCCTGTGTAACTGGAAGTTGGTGCTTCCATCCAGTTGGTGCTGGAACATTCAGGAAGTTGGTGCTTCC
>ML788903.1:272887-289087 GCA_009831015.1 Picea engelmannii
CATCACAACATCCCGTCCTGATATAATGCAAGCTGTTGGAATGGTAGGTCGTTTTCAGTCTGCTCCTAAACAAAGTCATTTGGTAGCTGTCAAAAGGATATTTAAATACTTGAAGGGAACAATGACTTATGGTCTGTGGTATCATAGAAATCAAAATTTCTAGTTAACTGCTTATTCAGATGCAGACTGGGCAAACTATGTTGATGAGAGAAAAAGCACCAGTGGAGGAGCATTTTTTCTGGGTGACTCATTAGTTGCATGGCTTAGTAAAAAGAAAGGATTCATCTCATTATCCACTACAGAGGCAGAATACATTGCTGCTGCTACTTGCTGCACACAAATTTTATGGATGATACAAACTCTTGCAGATCTAAAGGTAAATTACACTGATCCCATTCTAATTCATTGTGATAACACAAGTGCCATTAGTGTTTCCAAGAATCCTGTTCTTCATTCCAAGACTAAGCATATTCCAATCAAGTACCATTTTCTCAGAGAACAAGTTACAAACAGAATTGTTCAACTAAATTATATACCTTCTACAGAACAGATTGTTGATATCTTTACTAAACCATTAGCAGCGACCCCTTTTGGATACCTTCGTCAAAAGTTGGGGGTTATAATCTCTTGTGTCTAATCTGTTCATCTAGTCAGGGGGAGTACTTATTGAATATCTGGTGTATTTCCAAGATGCTTATATTCGACAGCGGGAGTATGTTTTGCAACAGATCAGGGGAAGAATGTTTCTTCTTTGACATTGATGTCAAAGGGGGAGAAAAGACTTCAGGAGAAGAGATCCGAATGCATGTGGGTACTTGTATTTCCATCAATGCCAAAGGGGGAGATTGTTGGAAAATATTTAACAGACAATGAATGGAAAATATTTAACAAACAACGAATGCTTGTCATTGATGGCAAGTATAGAAGTAATGATGGCTTGAGTACAACAATGATGATCAACAGGCAAATAGAAGATAAGTCAAGGAAGATCGAATGATCGAAGGCAATGCAACATTGATAAAATGATCGAAGGCCCGAGAAGCATTTCTGATCGTTGGATCCCATCCAAAATTCCCAACAGCATGACGACCGTCAGATCTAAATAAAGACAAGAAGAGCACGCTGAAGAGGAGGATAGATCTTAGGCGTTAGATGTGAGCGCAGGGTCCGACCACCGTTGGATTGAGGAAAACCTGCACGATCTTTAAAAGTGCAAGGAGTAGAGGGCTCACAAATCTTGAAAGCAGGAGGACCGTCCATCTCAGGGGGTTATGTGGACCGTTGATCCGACTCTCTGCTAGAGTTTCGGGATCGCAAGTTGCAGATGACAAGTAATATCATCCACAAAAATCCTGATTTCGCGATATGCAAAATTGCGACGTAATCTGAGCCGTCAAATCAAGATAACATCTGAACCGTCGATTCAACTCACGTCAGCAAACCACGTCATCTAGGAACACGTGGCACAACCAGGTAATGACAAGTGTTAGACTGATTCAACATGCCAAGCACATGTAAGTCACGAAATAGGGTGACACGTGGCAGTTATTTAACACATGTGACATCAGCAGACGTACACCATGTCAGAGTTTTGAGGATCGAGAGTTGTACATGTCAAAGATTATTGACATTAGGAATCCCGATATCGCAATATGTGAAATTGCGATGTAATCTGAGCCGTCAGATTAAGGTTGAATCTGGATCGTTGATTCCATCCCTTGTCAGAGTTTCGGGGATCGAGAGTTGGACATGTCAAAGATTATTGACATCAGGAATATCGATATCACGATATGTGAAATCACGATGTAATCTGAACCGTCAGATCAAGATATGATCTGGATCGTTGATTCGACTTCTTTACGGAATTTCGTGGATCGAGATTTGTAAGTGACAAGAACATTGAACATCAGGAATGCCGAAATGACGAAACCCGATTTAAAGGCAAGATTAATAAAGTTCATCCAACGGTGCGGATAAATTGGAATATGATCGGAAGGTTATTGTTCTCTCTCACAGTTAACCCCTCAGTTACGAATCTGTTAGTGAAACAGACTCATGATTGAAAATCAGTTAGCATTTATGTTGGCGTTTTAGTTGCTTGGACAGTTGTCTTTCTTTTGCCTAAGGAGTTGGGAAGTTGAACCATTGTGTAGTTGTGTATAAAAGAAAATGAGACACACTGTGTATGGTTGGCTATTCTGGATGGAAAATGAACGAAACAGTAAGAAAGGGAAAATGAGAGGATGCATATCATGAGACTTAGAAAATGTGCAGAGTGAGATGAAACACAGAGTAGAACGACAGAAAGAGTAAAAGAAGAGCAGAATGACAGAAAGAGTAGAAGTAGAGCAAAATGACAGAAAGAGAAAAAGCAGAGTAGAATGACAGAACAAGTTGAAGAAGAGAAGAATGAGAGAACGAATTGATGCAGAGCATACCTGCTGAACAGACAGAGGAAGAGAAGAGCAGCAGAACAGTGTGTAGAAGACCAGATTTACAGAACAAAGAAAGATTGGTAAAAACTGATTTATCTGTAAAGTTGACTGTTTATTTAGCCATTCATATTCTAGGGAGGTTGGGAGGTGCTTGGGAGGACTGTTGTCCTCAGAGGTTCAAGTGGAAGCTTGAACACAAGAAGTTGTAGCTTCCATCTGGTTGCATCCAGAGAAACTAGGGTGGCAGGGTGGTGCAAGGGAGAACAAGTGTTCTCTGTTATACAGGTTGGAGCCTGTGTAACTGGAAGTTGGTGCTTCCATCCAGTTGGTGCTGGAACATTCAGGAAGTTGGTGCTTCCATCCAGTTGGTGCTGGAATATTCAAGGAGCTGGTGCTTCCTTCTAGTGGGTGCTAGAGAAACCAGAGAGTTGGTGCTCTCAAACAAGTTGCAGCTTGTAAAATAGAGGTAGCAGCCTCGCATTGAGTTGGTGCTCAATTAAAGATGATGTACAGAACATACAAGATTGCCTATCATTTCGAAGAAGAAGAGGTTTTCTCCCTTTATGGGTTTCCTCGTGAAAATATGTCTCTGTGTATACCTTATGTGTGACTGATGTTTTTTACTTTTACTATCCATATGCTGTATAATGTTGATGATCACTTGAAGAAAGATTAAGAATATTTTAATAGAGTTAAAATTGTTTAAGCTCAAAGACAACTGATTCACCCCCCCCCGCCCCCCTCTTAGTTGTATTAGTAATTCCAACAAGTCTCACCTGAGATAGTCTTAATGGGTGACTGCAATACTCAGGTGTTTGCATTCCAGGACTGAATGGAGATATGTGAAGTGTGCGCTAAGAGATCTATTTAAATTATTAAATCAATATACTATCATTCCCGATTATGCATGAGATGTAATTAAACTCATTATCTCATTCACTCATCATGATAACATCTACTCATAAGTAGTAAAAGAGACACAAGAATTCAATCACATAACACAAGTTTTACCATGGTTCACCCCCCCTGGGTTACGTACACAAAGATATGGCTCCCAAGCTCTTCTATTATGGTAGTTCGAAAACTATAGTGCCACACACTTTACAACTCATTCTAAGTCGGGTCAAGATCTATTATGAGGTGGACTAGATCACACCAGGCTCAGCCTGTGATATAACCCTCAAGATCTACCCTTATGATCCTCTACAGCTCAACAACTTACCACATTAGGTCGTATGACAGAGTATTACAAACTAGTTATCAAACCATGACTCCTTCCTCCTGTCATCTCTTCAAAATCAATAACTACTGCCTTTCTCTCTCTCTCTCTCTCTCTCTCTCTCTCTCTCTCTCTCTCTCTCCGATATCCCTAGACCTCCTAGGTATCTATCTATATACGTCTCTGCTTCATTAGCCATTACAATGTATTACAAAAACCCTAACCTTAACGTTGTTAGGTCTTCCATGCATGCATGCATGTTGCTCTTCCTTCCATCTATCGCTTTCCTCGTGCATACCTTTCTTCCCAAAATATCCTTTCTTTCTGATTTGGACTGCCTCCAACAATCAGGATCTTCTTAAAGTGAAGCATAAGAATTCTATTCTAATTTACAATTCAATTATAACATCCCATAACAGATTAAATATTCTTAAGAATTACTTTAAGACTCAATAGTACTTTAAGTATATGTTGGTTACTATTCTATTCTGTTTGAGTTCATAATAAGTGACCCAGGGTTCATGTCTATTCAGGTTTCCAACAAAGCCTTTAAAACTATCGACCCCCTAGTAAACAAGGATGATTTTAAGGATGGAAATTTATTTTAAAATGTAGAAACCTTGGCGAATCTTACTAATCCTTCATATACCAACTATAAATGTTTGGCAATATTTTTGTAAAAATATTCAAATTTCTCAGGATTTTATATAGTTTGTATAAAATTTTGGCGATTTTTAAGGTATAATAATTTTATTCTATAGAATTTGGGCAAATAATATTTAGAATGGTGAGTCGTTTTTTGGGAAAAACCATGGAAATTATCCCATGAGCAAAATTTAGCCCCTAAAATCATCCCTACAGTAGTAAACCAGAAGGAAACACAATACACAGAATGCATTGTGCAGTCTCACCCGAGATAGATTTAATGGGTGGCTGCAAGACTCGAGTGTTTACAGCCTAGGATTGAGTGCGATATATGGGAATTGAATATTGAACCATTACTATAACTAGTAAACACAATGTATTGTTATTGACGAATAAGAAGGAATTATAACAACTCATTCATTAAGCATAACAATAACAACTGAAGACAATAAAGAGATGCATGCATTCATAACATAACACATATGTTACAGTGTTTCACCCCCTCCTGGGCTACATCCACAAAGATTTGTGTCTCAGCTCTTTTATTATAGTATTTCCACATCTACAGCGTCGCGTGCTTTACAATCCTTCACAGTTGGGTAAGATCTATATGAGGCGGACTAGATCACACTAGGTTCCCCATCCTGCGATCTAGCCCTCAAGATATACCCTCCTCCGTCCTCTCTAGCTCAACAACTTATACAAAATAGATCATACAACAAAATATCACATAGCGGTTCACNCCCCCCCCCCCCGATCTATGATACCTAAGTATCTATATTTATACATTTTCTGGCTCTTCATCCTTTACAATGCATTACAAAAACCCTAACTCTACTGTCGTTAGGTCTTCCTTGCATGCATTCGTGCTTGCTATGCTTCCTTCTAGCTGTCGCTTTCCTTGTGCATGCTTTCTTTCCCCAAAATCATATTTATTTCCGCTTTGGCCTGCCTCCAACAGGCCCCCAACATTGAAATGTGGCTCATCCTGAGCCACCTAACACAATTATTCAATATCCCTGGAGACCGACTGAAAATTTTCCTTGATCTCTGCTGCCTGTGTCTGCGCATGCACAGTCTTCTCCTTGAGTGTGTGCACTATGTGAATTTCAATTTCGTCACTAATCAATTCTACGCACTCTGCCTGGATCTATGCTATATGTGTCTTGGCTTCCTCTACCTATGCCAGGACTTCTACTACCCGTTCTTGAAACGGTTCCATTTGAGCCTGACGCTCCTTTTGTGTCTATGCAATGGTGAGTTCTGCTTGTAGCTTCTTCATGTCCTGCACCCCTTTGACACGCTCCGTAATGGACATTGTCTTATGCCTCTACTTGAGGTCCTGGATAGTTTCACTTATCATTTCTTCTTCCTTGTCCCACTTATGGACTTTCTGATCCTCCTCCAACTTTGTCCAAAGTTGTGTTGCATTCTCAAACAACTCAGTGGCTGTACTACACTATCACTCTATCTCCTATAGCTGTTCTAATTCTTCTTGCTTCCTTTTCTCCTTCACTGTTGGTGGAGTAGTGGATGTGAGATTCTCTTGGAGACTCTCGATCTCCTTCTGACATTGATCAATTTCCTATGCAATCTGATCAATATTTTATGCTATTGTGATTTCATCCGTCTGCGCAGTCTTCAAAATATTCTCGTATGTTCCTGTGACTTTATGCTCCAATCCATTATTGTGCTTCTTTTCCTCTTGGTTATCGAACTTAGCCTACTCCCATAGTATTTCTAGCGCATCTCTCTTCTCTGTTGCCTGCTACAATTCAACTAAGTCTTTGTGTGCACAAGACTGTACCTCGTGGTTTACGCTAACCTGCAACTTGTGTAGTGCCCTAGATGGCATCCGCATCAACACCAGTTGGATTTGGCTTAATTACTTTAGTGGTGTATTCCCCACGATCTTTTCCATGCGCAACATACTGGGTGTGATGTGGAATGTTGCGTTCAGTTGGAGTATTGTATGGACTGGATCTCATTCTTCTTCTTCCACTCTTTCCTCTCTCTGTGGTGTTGATGGTTTTGTTCCCCTGTTGTTGCTTGTTGTATGTATTTCCCTAATTTTCTTGAGGAACTGTCGCATGTCTGCCAACTCCTCTTAAATCCTATCCCTATGGTGCACAACATTGTCAAAGTCCCCAGCTAGACAATCTTGGACCATTCGGGCTATCATTTCTCCATCGTCGTCCATGATTGTATAATCCGGCGGTGTTCTTTGCGCCTTTGTTTTCTTGCACGCTCCTACTATCTGTGTGTCTGGCCTCTTATTACCAGCTAGTTCTTGTGGGTTGGGACTTGTTGTGCCCCCCTGGGCTACCTCAGACTGCTTCAGATATTCTTTGGCCGGCTGTGTAGTGTTCTTTGTCCCCTTCTAGGTCCCATAGGTATCCTTCAAATATGGACCCGTTCATCCTTTTTTTTTCTTAGCATCCGATGTTTATTTTAGCAATAGGTGTCTTGCTCCCTGGTTTGTTTTGGGTCTGGTATCGAAATTTACATACCTTGGTTCTCTCCATCCCATAAAGGCTATTAACATGATTATCCATGAATAGTGAAACTATGTTCCTAGATCCTGCGCATCCTTCCAGTCCTCTAGGAACAAGTTCAAGAGATAGGGTGCCCAACTCACTGTGGTGCCCTCAACGTATTGAGCTTCAATTGGGACAACCCCAGCTGGAACTTCCTCTCTAATTTATTTTCTCAGTAGCTTACAGGATAAGATTTTTCCGCCCATTTGTTTGGCGACATCATTGATCCTCTTGAGAATAATTCCTCATGTCCCCCTATCGGTGCCATACTTCTTCTTCATTTCTTCCACTAGTGCTTTATCCTTGGTTTTGTCGTCCAAAAAATGTGTTGGATCCATGCCTTGGGATGTAAATCCTATTATGTTTGTAATAATCTCTACGTATATCGAGACAAGATTGTCCAACCATATGTCCCCACCATGTGTGACTACTAACAATTGTTTGACACACCCACCTCCGTACTGACCTCTACCAAAATGTGGTATATCCAACAGACCTAAAATTCTTGTTTTCTCCAACCCTGTTGCCCATCGGAGTGGCTAATCAATCGGTTCCCCAATCGGGTTTGTTCCCACTGTCTCCAAGTACATCGTGGTTCGAGTATTTTAGCTTGTCAATATGACCCAACAAGTCTGATTCCACTCTTACCCCATCTGGTATATGCAGTAGAATGAGAGTTGCAGTGGGTTTCTTGCGAGGTGACCTAGGAACCTGTTTCTTGTCTTTCTTTAGTGGTGGTGGATGGGTCGAGGTTCTAGCGGCTCCCAGTTGTGTTTCCGAATACCATTCCAAGCAACTTGTGACATCCTCAACTATTCCTTCTGGTGGGTGGTATGATATGGTGGTTTGAGACTCATCTGGCTCGATTGCTGCTTCTTGATTCATCGTCATTCCATTGGCTTTCAGAGCTGCTTCAGTGTTGTCTAGTTGCACCTCCTTCAGGGATTCTGCATCCTAGTTCTTCTTCTCTTGTACCTCTATCGGTCTATCTATATTCATTCCCTCCGGTGTTGGCTATTGGGTTTCTTCCACTATAGGTGTAGGGTTCACTGGTGCTATGTATGGAGATGGGATTTCGTCAACATTGACGATATCCGATGGCTACTGTTCACTTTCTTCCAACTATACCCATGACCTGGTTTTAACTCTGGTTGGTCTGGCACTCTGGATTTATTTTTCTTTCTTTGGTGGTGCCATGGTGGTGACTGTCGAATTTTTTTTGAGTTTGGATGGTCTCTATAACCTTTTTGAACTCAGCTCTATGCTCCTTAAACTTTATTACTTTCCATCTACTCTCCTTTCACAAATGGACTCTTTATTCCCGCGTCTGTGTGTTGTATGGGCTTCGAATGAAGCTTTTCGAGGATGCTTTCTTAATTGTGGGTTTAATGCACCTCCATTTATTTTGTACTTTCCATTAATTTGCCTTTCCATCTCCATTTGGAATGATTAATGTGGTGTCCCATCGGTCCTTTTCTCCCTTTAATTCAGCATGATTCTATCTTTTCGTAATGCTTTTGTTGTCTTTCCATTTCCCGCTTGTTTTCCTTTGTACGTGGTTGTTGTCCTTATCCTCGCCGTATTTGTATTCCTAAGTATGCGTGCTCTTTCGACGTAATTTGCCTCTAATGGTTTTGTTTAACATTCTTTTTTTCTTTTTTTACTGTGCGGTGGGTGGTCGACTATCCTTATACAGCTTCAGCCGGCTCCCATTGATCATCCCTCTGATTTCTACGCTTGATAATTCCTTCAACTATACAACTCCTCCATCTATGACATATTGCACTTCATACGATCCTAGCTAGTGCATTCTTAGCTTTCCTGGGTACTGTAACGATTTGTTGTCATACATTAATACTAGATCTCCTTCCTTGAAAGTTTTCTTCTTGATGTGTCTATCATGCCAAGCTTTGTCCCTTGCTTTCTGAACTTGTTGGTGAAATCCTACTAAGATCCGGTCTTCCTCCATGTTCATTAACTATTTTAGCCTCTCCTGAACTATGCCTCACTCTGTCATGTGTGTGATGGCTGCTACGCGCAAGCTTGGTACTAATAATTCTAATGGTACTACTTCTTCTTGGCCATAGACCAATTTTACATGTAGTCCTGTAGGCCCATAATACTGTCAACGTTTTACATGTAGTCCTGTCAACGTTTTACATGTAGTCCTGTAGGCCCATAATACTGTTGGTACTTTGAGGTCTTAGTCATCCTTGTTGATGTTACAGATCTTTGTCAGTGCGTTCTCTAGGATTTTGTTAAATGCTTCCACTGTGCCATTTTCCTGTGGGTGATATAGTGTGCTCTTTTGATGATGGACTTAAAACTCTTCAGTCATAACACTGATGGTTTTGTTTATAAAGTGCATGCCTTGGTCACTCATCAAAACTCTTGGGCATCCAAATAGAGTGATTACTTGTTCAAACAAAAAGTGTGTTGTTGTTTTTGCATTGCAATCCTTCACTGGTGCAGCTTCCACCCATCTTGTTAGGTACTTCGTCGCGGTGATAATGTACCTTTCTCCTGTCCTTTTTGTTGGTGGGTTTATTGGTCCCACAAAGTCTATTGCCCACTTATCGAATGCATGTAATGTTACTTGTGGTTGTAATGGCATCTTGTCCCTTCTGTTGGGTTTACCGACCCTTTGACATACATCACATCTCTAACAATATTCTTTCGAGTCTCGTTGATCGTCGGCCACCATAGTCCTATGTGAAATACCTTCCACATGGTATCTTTTCCTACGTAATGTCCTCCTGTGATCCCCTCATGGGATTCTGCTAACACCCTTGGTATTTCGTGTTCTAACACATATCTTCGCAATATTCTATTTGTGCCCATTTTGTATAAGTGTCCTGCGATCAGTTGATAGTCTACAGCTTGGACTACCAGGTTTTTCTTCTGGTCGGTTCTATATTCTTGCGTCACAGTACCTGTGCTCAAGTAATGAATGATGTCTGTGAAGTATTCATTGGAAATTTGGACTGAGAATAACTGTGCATATAGAAAGTTGTCTTTTAAATTTGTAGGTTCTTCTGCATTTGTGACTCTTGATAGGTGGTCAGGTCCTACATTTAGTTTTACTATCTTGACTATTACTTCAAATTCGAATTCTTGAAATAGAAGTAACCATCATTAAATTCTCCCCCCCAACACTAGCTTGTTGACTAGGTATTTCAAGGCCGAGTGATCTGTGAAAATCTTAAAGTGTTTTCCCAATAAATATGTCTGAATTTCTATAGTGCGTAGACCATATCTAAGCCTTCTCTCTCTGTAGGGTTGTAGTTTTGTTATGATTCTGATAGATTTCTTCTTTTAAAGGCTATGGGGTGATCCAGGTCTCTCGCTCCTGGCTAAGCCAAGATAGCTCCAAGTGTTATGGCTGATGCATCTACATGGACATGGAATGTCTTCTCCCAATCTGGAAATACTAGTATAGGCGTGGTGACCATCTTTTCCTTCAGGGTGTCGAGACAGTGTTGACACTCATCATTCCATTGAAACTTTGTATCCTTTCTTAACAACTTTTCCATTGGTGCAGTAATCTGTGCATACCCTTTGATAAACTTCCTGTAGTATCCTATGTGTCCTAATGTCGTTCTTAGTTGACAAACTGGTTTTGGTGGTGGTAAGTTAAAAATTACTGCAATCTTTGCAGGATCTACTAATAACCCTTGTTTGCATACTATATGGCCCAATAGTATCCCAAACGGTGTTTTGAATATCCATTTATTTATGTTTAGTGATATATGGCACTGCCTGCATCTTTCTGACATTACTCATAAGACTTCTACATGTTCTTTCAATAAACTATAGACTATCGAATAATCCAAGTATATTTCTAGAAAGTGGTGTATGAATTCCTTAAACGCAACAATGACTACTCTGGAAAATATTGTTGCTGCATTCTTCAATCCAAACGACATGACTGTGTATTGGTAGGATCCCCATTCTGTCGCAAATGTATTCTTGTATATGTCTTCTTGTGCTATCTTGAGCTGGTGGTAGCCTGATAATCCATCATTGAATGAGTAAGCTTCATGTCCTCCTACGTTCTCTAACACTTCATCCGTGAATGGTGTAGGGAATAGGTCATGTAGGCATGCATCATTCAATTTCCTCAAGTCGATGCATATCCTTATCCCTCCTTGTTTCTTGTCCTAAAATACCATCAGGCTTATCCATTATGATTCTTCAACCGTTTCTATGATTCTGGCTTCGAGCATCATGTCGATCTTAGCTTTGAATTTATGCTTATATATTGGATTCAATCTATATGGTTGTTGTCTAATCGATCTCGCTTCAGGTCTGAGTGGTATCTTCATTTCTCCTAGCTCTCCTTCTATTCCCTTCATCTCTATAAATGTGGTAGGAAATAAGTCGTCGTACTTACACAATAACTCTTTTATATTTTCCACTGTTTGCTCATCCTAGTAGTCTCCAATGTTGGCCATTTTGGGATGCTCAACTGTCCCAATGTTGACTTTATTTACCTTGATCGATGCGACAATAAATTCTGATTTTATAGGTGGTCCCTCCACTTCTCTTTCACCTTCTTCTTCTTCTATCTGAATATCACATGGATCATCTTCATCTGGTGCTTCCTCCTGCACATGGTAATATGACAACAGTTCCTTAAATGTTCGTTTGTTCCATTGTTGTTCTTCTATGATAAGTTCTACTTCTAGTTCTTTGATGAATATCACTCCTCTCATCTATTTAAGAGTGGCATCTATGTTGGGTTTCTCATGCTTGAATGAGAAAGTGACTGTAAAATTCTATTGCAATGTCGTCCAGGTCGTAGTTTCTTTGCGCAATTCCTGGTCCGTATACTAGTTCACTAGTATGCCCTCTAGGGTGTGTATAAAATGATGAGGCCATTCCTCTAGGGGTGTCATTTTCCACAGCGTTCTTCACTCCTCCAAGTGTTCCGTTGGTGCCCCTTGTCCATCATACTTCTGCTGCTTGTTGTTTTTCTATTCTGCGCCAAACCTTATGCGCATTAACCGCTTACATTGGTACCAATATGTGATTGTCTCTTTGTGTTCACCCCACCATCTTGCAGGTGTGGCCTTGAGTGCTATATCAAGTGCCAACAGTCTCTGATTCTCTAAAACTTCATCTTCATACTGTGCCAAGAATGTTTCCAAATCATTTATTCCATGGAAATTGGGTGGTTCCCTTATTTCTGTGCTTACCCATATTACTGTGCGGTCTATTCTTGCACATATTCTCATGGAAACTTCGTGTAATCGTTGTTGCCAATTTTCTACACCAGTGTCTGAGTCTGTTTCACATGAAGTAATGCTCCACCAACTGAGTATCCCATCTGCAGTTGGGTTTACGTAATCCTCATTGTGCGCAGTTGTTCTATACAACTGACCAATTTCCTCTAAGTTTAGGCAAGTAGGTTCTACAAACCTCTCCCCTTCTGACGGGTCTAATGGCACAATAACCCTATATTCTCCTTACTCAATTGTAATTTTTCCGGTCTTCAAGTTGATTATGGCGTGGTTGTCAAATGCCCTATCCAGACCAAACAATGTTGGGTATGGTGTTGTGCCATCCACTATTTCAATGACATCAAAAGCTGCTTTAGTATGCACCCCGTCCAAGTCTACTGTTACTCCTTTCATTCTTTCGATTGGTAAGACTCTGTGTCGGTTTGCTAGTTTTAGTTGAACTGGTGAATATCCTAATGTGGGCTCTCCCATGCATTGCCATGTTTTCTTTGGTAATACATTGACCTCAGATCCCAAATCTAGTATGATGTCTCCCATGTTGAAGTTTCCAATGTTTTCATTTAGTCTGAACTCCCTACTTGTTCTTGTCCTAGTACGTAGGTGATTGAATTTTTTTGGTTCTAGTTTTCCTTCTGTCTCCATACTACATTTTTCTAGTATGTTTTCCAATATTTTCACAAATGATGGATCATTTAATACTTTTACACATGATTGCAAAAATCCTTTGATTGTACTTACTTGTCCCATGGAATGTATCTCATTGGTATGATCCAATAATGGAGGCATTTCGTATTCTGGTGCTTCCTTGCTTTGTTGTGTAGTTGAAGTCATCACAATGTCATCCTTCTAGAATTCTTGTCAAGATTGCTTAAATATCTGCTTCTCCTTTTGCGCGTCGAACTGCTTCCTTGGTTCGACATTATTTTTCACCCATTGAGTTTTTGTTGGCTCTTATCGAACTGTGTCATTTCTTGTTTTAGCTCCTCTGCAAGTAACTATGTTGATATTTCGTCCTTCATCCCTTACTTTGACTGAGATACACTGAACATTCTAGTTGTTCTGGTTCCTCTTTTCCTGGATATTTACTAGTAGTTTCATACATTCCTCTGTATCATGGCTTGATGTGCGACAATACATACAAGTTTCTGGTGGAAGCGAACATTCTCTTGCATAATGTCCCAGTTTTTAACAATTGTGACATGTGACTGGTCCTCTACCTCGTCTGAAACCTCCTCTTGCTCATCCTCCACCTCTCTAGCCTACTCGATCTCCTCTCGATGCATTATACTAAGGTGCCTGATTATACTGCGTAGTATTGTACTGAGGTTGTTTCGTGTTTTATTGCAGCTGCACGTTATTATATGGTTGCTAGGCAATATTATACTGTTGTTGTGCAGTGTTATATGGAGATGGAACTTGATTAAACTGTGGTGCGGCTTGCCCAGACATCATTTCTTCCTGCACTCTATATATATCTGATTTCATTTCTCGCATCAACTCCATAGTTCTACAATATTTGTCGTCGTGGCCTACTGACTTACAAAAAGTGCAGTATGAACTCTTTAGGACTGTCTGATATTTCTGCATCATAGGGCAATGGTATGGGTCATGGCCTGGTTTCTTACAGACTTCACACCATAGTACTCCTATTGGTAACGATTTTGTCATTCCATCTGCCATATACTGTGCGAATGTTGGGCATTGGTTCTTGTGGTGTCCTTCCATCCTGCATGTAGTACACCAAACAACTTCCCGTTTATCCTTATTATTATTATGGTTGAGTTGGAATGTTAAGTTCTTCAAATCCTCCTTTATTTCTTTAATAGCTGGAACTGTCTGCTGATACTGGTTTTCTTCCAGTTGTAGGGATGCCTACAGAGCCTCTACCTACGTCTGAAACTTTTGTTGTCTCAATGGGTATTTTAAGTGTGGGAGTAGTGAATTGACAAACAAGTGCCAATGTTGCATATCGGTCATGAGGTACTTCAACTTTCCTTCCAAACGCTTGAATCGTTGGTCAATTTCCCAAACATATTCTCCTGGTTTCTATCGGATTTCTATCATCTCATTCATATATTGATCGTCTGAGCTAAGCTTTTGGAACTCATTTATTAGTAACTTCCTAATCTTTGCCAGTGTCCTTGTTGTCCCAGGGGCACTGTTTGTGTCTAGACTCATGTACCAGTCTAGTGTGTGGTCTCTTAGCGTAATAGCTAACTGTGAAAGTTTGGTATCTTCATCAGTGATCTTCTTTTCTTCCCAAATATTTTCACAAATGAACAAGTGCTTCTCAGGGTCTTCTATTTCTTCTCCTCGAAATTATGGTAACTTGATGGTGGGATTGTGTCCTGCCATTCTGAATGTTGAACTACTACCTCCACACGGTGTAGATATCTGACTAGTGCTACATGAACTGGCTTCTCCAGTTGTTTCTCTTTGTGTAGATGTAATTCTTGCTGTCTGACTACTTCTGAACTTCGGTTATCTAAACAGTGTTGTTCTCTTTGGTGTATTAGTCACACATGGGTTTATGGGTTCCACACAAACATTAATATGGATAGGATTGTTGCCTTCTCTTCCCATTCTTGGACCTCTCGTATTCCTCTCATATGTTGTGCACAGGATTTCCTCAATCCGCTTCACAGCCCAGAGATCCTCTACCTCTTCTTCATCACTTTCCAAGCCTTCCCTCGCGGCTATGACTCTCTTCTTGGTATTCACCTTGTATTGGTAGGATACTCTGCTACGAGTCTTTCTAGTTGTCTCCAAGATCCACCAGATCTGGTCGTCATCCATCATGATCGGGTCCAAGGGTTCCTCCTTCTTTTCCTTATATTTCCTCCTTCCATTTCTCCTCTTTCTGTCAGTGCTTCCCCCCTTCCCCCATGCACGCAGGGAAATTTAGTTGTCTGACTCCATTGTCAGTACACCTTTGTTATATAATAGTATCTTAATAGATGTATACAATGATATATTTTACCTTTCTCGAGGTCCTTGTAGAAATTATTTCTCCATTGCACTATACGACTTCACTGTGTCGACTGCAAACTCTGTTATGAAACCTACCACAATACTGTCAAGCCAAAAATCTATTGCGCGAGTGAATTTTTTGTTCACCTGCTGTAACTACTCGATCTGTATTGGGGTCCACTGTAACTTTCGAATCCAGTTTGTTGCATGGTTATCCTTCAACCTTAGTATCCACTCCTACAATAAGTTTGGAAAATCGCAGAAAAAGGCTTCGTGTAAATCAATAAACACGCATTTCTCAAGATATTTTTGGGGTGTTATTTTATGGTTTTTGTTATCTTTCTATGCAAACTCCAACTCTTTGGTTCTTAGCCAAGTTTCAATCTCTGATTTTGTGGGATTCCATGATCTCAACATCTCCTTTTAATGGCTCAATGCTTTATTGTTTTCATTACTCTTCTCTTGCTCAACCTATCTCATCTACTCAATCCTCTCTTGTTCCTACCAACGACAACAAAACCATTTGTTGGTTACTATTCTATTCTGTCTGAGTTCGCAATAAGTGACCCAGGGTTCATGCCTGTTCGGGTTTCCAACAAAGCCTCTAAAACTATCGACCCCCCTAGTAAAACAGAAGGAAACACAACAAAAAAAGTGCGTTGTGCAGTCTCACCCGAGATAGCTTTAGTGGGTGGCCGCAAGACTCAAATGTTTATAGCCTAGGATTAAGTGTGAGATATGAGAATTGAATATTGAACCATTACGATAACTAGTAAACACAATGTATTGTTATTGACGAATAAGCAGGAATTATAACAACTCATTCATTAAATACCAATAACAACTGAAGACAATAAAGATATGCATGCATTCATCACATAACACAGATGGTACCATGGTTCACCCCCTCCTGGGCTATGTCCACAAAGATTTGGCTCCCAACTCTTTTATTATAGTATTTACGCATCTACAACGTCGCGTGCTTTACAATCCTTCATAGTTGGGTAAGATTTATATGAGGCAGACTAGATCACACCAGGATCCCCAGCCTGCGATATAACCCTCAAGATCTACCCTCTTTTGTCCTCTCTAGCTCAACAACTTATACAAAATAGATCATACAACAAAATATCACATAACGGTTCGCTACA
>ML788903.1:289209-336071 GCA_009831015.1 Picea engelmannii
ATTTATACGTTTTATGGATTTTTATCCTTTACAATGCATTACCAAAACCCTAACCCTATCGTCATTAGGTCTTCCTTGCATGCGCGCGTGTTGTGCTTCCTTCTAGCTGTCGCTTTCCTTGTGCACGCTTTCTTTCCTCAAAATCGTATTTCTTTCCGCTTTGGCCTGCCTCCAAAAATATCCTTTATAAATATAAGAGTTTGATCACAATAAACAATAATTGCATTCATGCAGCTTGCATATTCATTTTTAAAACATTAAGAGAAGACACAACCTTATTAAGTTATACGAAGATTCAATTACAAGTTTACCTATTTGTTTACTACTTTAAGAATCAATAGTACTTTAAGTGTCCTTTATAAATATAAGAGTTTGATCATCATAAACAATAATTTCATTCATGCATCTTGCATATCCATTTTAAAAACATTAAGAGAAGACCCAACCTTATTAAGCTATACGAAGATTCAATTACTACTTTACCTATTTGTTTATAAATTATAAGAAACTCCTCAGAAGATCAAATCTTCTTTAAGCCATACAATCAATTCAATGCTACCTTACAATACATATCCATTTAAGAGTATAATGGAAGTCAAATTATAATGAAAAATGTAATGATAATTCAAGCTACTTTATTTATCATTTAAAAAGAAAAATGAGGAAATTCAAATCATAATAAGTAATTTAATAGGGATTCAAGAACTAACTTACAGATTCATTAAAAGAATTAAAGAAAGACCAATAAGATTCCTATGCTAAATCAAAATCAAATTTAAAGAACTAATTATCCAAGTGGATATTGGTGGCCACCCACCTTTTCCAACTCGCTTAAAACAGTTTTCTGGCAATTTTGGCAATTTACTATTTTTAGCAGTTTTAAACTTCTGAGGCCATTTTGAGGGCCTAAATGAATGCTTTTCGGGATAAATTTTCTCAATTATAGTCAAAGGCTCTGATTGAGCCCCCAAAATGAATCTCCTCAACAATACCTTTCCAATGGGCTATCGTGTGCCTAAAAAAGATATCATATGCAAAAGTTATGACCCTGGGAAGTTGATGTACTAACTTACCCAAACAGGGCCCACATGACTTTTGGCACTTCATATCCTAGGGTTAGGTTTTTGGATGTCTAGGGTTTTTGAAATTCCTTTTTATTTTAAAAATACCTTCATATCCTCATTGTAATCATCTTCTTTCGAATGGGCACAACCGTCACATCTCTTCTCAGAGATAAGCCACTACCTTTCCAACAAGCTTGTTTTCCGCTGCATTTTACAGTTTCAACTTATTTACTTATTGAATAGAAAAACAATTTTACTGTATCTCTATTATTCTGTATTAAGCATATTTTAATAATCTATATTTATTTTTTTCTTCTTATAAAATCCAGATTAGTGGTATCAGAGCAGTCTTCTCCTTTTCGTCTTAATGCATGTCCCCAACGAGGTCAGGGTACAAAGAATTGGGTGAGCTTGTTTCTCTTGAGGAAAAAATCTCTCGCATGCCCAAGTGACCTCTCATGGCAAGAGAAAATAAATATGATGGGATAGGATATCCTTTCAAAATTTCTCTTGAGGAAGTCATCACACAATAGAGGAACGAGATGATGGATAGTTTTGCGCAAATCCTTCGGCGACTACCAACAAGTGACACATCTTCCTTGAGCGAAGGCACCACCCCCTTCAAGGTAAAAATGAAATTTGATATTCCTATATTTGATGGTCAGATAGATGAAGGTGTTGTAGAGAAGTGGTTGAATATACTAGAAGGTTATTTTTTTGTCCATAAATTTTTGAATAGAGAAAAGATTACTTTTTCACTCCTCAAAGTCGTTCCCCATGTCAAATATTGGTGGGAAAATTTCTGTGATCAAAAGGAAACAAAGGAACCCACATTATTTATAGTTGCGGCCACCTGGGAATCCTTCAGGGATGCTATTAAGGAAAAATATTACCCCGTCAGAAGTTATGACGACTTGAATACCAAATGGACCACACTGCGACAAGAAAGAGACCAAGCAGTGCTAGAGTTCACAAATATATTCCATACCTTGTGCACCAAGCTGGGTATCAAATATTTAGAGTGACATATGGTGCTCAAGTATTGCAGTGCTATGCATAGATACATTTAGACCGAAATTTAATTTCTAGACATCTCGTCCTTGGGCGCGACCTACCGATATGCCATCAAAATCGAGTAGAAGCTCAAACAAAATATGCCGCAATTTGGGTATGGAAACCCCTCACAACAAATTCCAGGAAGGGCAGCCCCAACCCATAGAACAAAGGACAAAGCAAATATGGATCGTATCAGGACAACCAATCCAAGCCACAAGCAAACAAGAACAACGAAAAGATAAAGAAATATACCGGGAAGTGGTGTGACTTCCATAAGATCCTTTTGCATAACATTGTTGACTATCTCTCAAAGCAGTCGTTGGTGACCGAAGTGAAATCCTATGAATCATATGCGGGTTCTGACTCCGAGTCAGAACTAGAAACAGGAAGATAGATCATTGACGCGAAACCCAGTGCCACCATTGCTACCACCAAGCTCCATCCTGGTGAACTAGACGAGCCAAAAGAAGGTGAGCACCTATTCCATTCACAGATGTGGGTAAAAGGCACCCCACTACACTTAATTTTTGATAACGATAGCCAGAAGAACCTCATCGTAGTAGAGGTCATCAAGCAATTGGCCCTACCAACAACACCGCACCCACAACCCTACACCATTGGATGGCTCCACCAAGGAAGTGATCTCTGCGTCAACCAACAGTGTCGACTGTCATACGACATCAAGCCCTTCAAAGATGAGGTATTGTGTGATGTTTCTCCTCTCAAATTTTGTAATGTTATTTTGAGCCAACCTTATTTATGAAAGTGTCATGTTGTATATGAGTCTAGGCCTCGTAGTGTTATTATTTCTTTGAACAAGAAATTATACAGGATACCCGAGGTAGTCCCTCCTAGTGATATTTCCTTGATCTCTACCAAGTAATGCAGGAAGGTCATCTCTCAGACTAGGAAATTTTTCTTCTTCATGATTCACTCTCAGAGTGAGAGACAGATCGCAACCACATCCAGGGCCTCTGTGATCGATCTCTCCACACAACATAAGCAAGTGAATAAGGCCATGGAAGAATACTCAAATGTCTTCTCCTCTCCTACCGAGGTACCTCTTCACTACCAGGTCAAGCATCTCGTCGATCTGACCCCAGACGCACCGCTACCCAATGGGCCAGTTTACCTCTACTCTTTATTAAAAAATGAGGAGATCAATAGGTAGATCTAAGAACTGCTCCACAAGGGGCACATATGTCCCAGCTCATTGTCTTGTGGGAGCCCAATCATGATGGTGCAGAAGAAAGACGGGACCTGGCGACTCTGCATTGATTACCGAGCCCTGAATAAAATCACAGTCTAAAACTAGTACCTGGTTCCTCAAATCGATGACCTCCTTGATCATCTCATGTGGGCCAAATAATTCAGTAAGATTGATCTGAAATTTGGCTACCACCAGGTCCAAATAGAATAGACAGATGTATGGAAGACCACCTTCAAGTCAAAATAAGGTCTTTTTGAATGGTTGGTCATGCCCTTTGGTTTGACAAATTCTCCAACAACGTTTATGAGGATGATGGATGGTATTCTATGACCTTTCACCAATACTTTTGTAGTGGTGTATCTAGATGACATCCTCATCTATAACAAGACTTGGGTGGAACACTTGCATCATATTCAACAGGTTCTACACACCGTGCGACAACACAAACTATATGCAAACTTGGAAAAATGCTCCTTTGCCATGGATAGGGTCCATTACTTAGGCTACATCGTTGATCGACATGGTGTGCATGTGGATCCAGCCAAGATCCAGGTCATCTGTGACTAGCCAGCCCCAACCACACTCACTGAACTTCAGATATTCTTGGGCCTCACCAATTTCTATCGCAGGTTCGTGTTGGGATTCTCTCATATCTCATGGACCCTCATCCAAGTAACCAGGGGTGGCGGTTAGGTAAAATTTTTGTGAGGCCTGTCCCAACAACAATCCTTCGATTAATTGAAGAAGCATTTGTGCTCATCCCCAATACTTTCATTACCGGACCTGCAACATCCATTTGAGATTGAGACAGATTCTTTAGACTATGTTGTGGGCATCGTTATCACTCAACACAGCCACCCCGTGGCATATCATAGTGAGACACTATCATATATTGTTCATAAGTACCCTAATTACGAAAAATAAATGTACTCCATTGTGCAAACCTGCCTCCAGTGGAGACATTACATTCTTTGGAAGGAGACAATCATCCACACTTATCACAAGCCACTATAGTTCATGCTGACCCAAGGAAAATTTCAGAATGACCGCCATCAGAAGTGGTCCACATACTTACAATAGTTCCACCTCAACATCAAGTATAAAACAAGAAGTACCAACCGAGTTGTTGATTGCCTCAACCTCCCTCCAGTCACGAAACTCACTACGGTGCTAGAATCTTGCAGCCATAAGACCTCTGGATGCCCCCACCTCTACGAGACAAACCCTGACTTCTCCACCACCTACCAAATGTTGGGAGCCAACTTAGTGGTCACTAATTTCCATATTCAAGATGGGTTTTGTGTCGTCTGGGCCATATCTGTGTTCCATCAAGCGAGCATGCAAATACTATCTGGGAAGATCACTACAGTTGGGTGGCAAGACACTTTGGTGTTGAAAAGACAATGGCAGTGTTGCAGAAACATTTCTACTAGCTAAAACTTCAACAGGATGTCGGCAAGTATATCAGGTCTTGCACCGCCTATGCTATTGCCAAACCATCCACTAAGAAATAGGGCCTATACACCCCTCTACCTACTCCTAATAGGCCATGGGAATCCATCTCAATGGACTACATGTCGGGCCTCTCGTCCACCAAGAGGAGAAATGACTGTTTTTTTGTGGTTGTCGATTGTTTTTCCAAGATGGCGATTCTAGCCGCCTACAAGAAGAACATCACAATAGAAGCCACTACCAAGCGCTTCTTTGAAATAGTATGGGTACATTTTTGGATCCCACAAACCATTATCTCAGATCATGACAGTTGATTCCTCAACACATTCTGGTCGATCCTCTAGTCACTGTTGGATACCAAGCTCACCAAATCCACTGCCTTCCACCCCCAGATAGATGGCCAAACTGAGGTCGTCAATCGGATGATCGTACATATCATGCGCATGTACAATTCAAAACACCCCTGCACATGGGATGAGAGTCTTCCTTATGTCCATCATAGCTACAACCGAGCCCTACATAGATCAACTGGCCACAACCCCTTTCAAGTGGGGATGGGATTTCAACCATTCGACCCCATGGATGTTGCACTACCCCTGGTGACCACCTCGGTCGACTTGTCCCCTGCTCCACTAGAAGTTTACAAAGCCACCTGGTTCATTGAGTCGATCCATCACATCTGCCAATAGGTTTAAGATATTCTACATAAGTCTAATGCCAAGTACAATCATCACCATGATCAACATCGGGTACCACATAAGTTTCAGGTGGGAGACAAAGTTTGGTTGCACTTGCAGAAAGAACGCCTTACAGGGCCCCATCGAAATATTTTCCCAATCCATTATGGGTTGTACACCATCACCAATGTTGTGGGTGACAATTATTTTGAGCTCAACATTCCCCCTTTCCTTGGTCTCCACCTAGTATTCAACGTGGCTCTCCTTTGGCCATATTTCCCACCATTATTGGACACCTCAGAGATAGCAGAGAAGTTGACACCAACAGAGCTCAACCTTGAATGCATGCAACAGGAATCCGGTGATAATATTGTGGAAACACAGTTAAAGAACACTTGACAACAAAGGATCCAACTTTATCGAGTCGTCAAAGTAGGACAACTCATGCACCAAGGAAAGTGGCTCACCCGGGGCTAAATTCAATATAAATTTCCTCATCTGATGGGGGAACTCAACGCAATGGATACAATTTCTTCCTAAGGAGGGATTATTGATCCAGGTGGATATCGGTGGCCACCCACCTTTTCCAACTCACTCAAAATAATTTTCTGGCAATTTACTATTTTTAGCGGTTTTTAACTTCCAAGGCCATTTTGAGGGCCTAAATGAATTTTTTTCGGGATCGATATTTGAAATGAAAATTGAAGGCCTTGATTGAGCCCCAAAATGAATCTCCTCGGCAATACCTTTCCAACGGACTATTGTGTGCCTAAAACGGAGATCGTATGCAAAAGTTACGACCCCAGGAAGTTGATGTACTAACTTACCCAAACGAGGCCCACATGAATTTTGGTGCTTCATATCCTAGGATTAGGTTTTTGGATGTCTATGGTTTTTGACATTCCTATTTATTGTAAAAATACCTTCAGAGCCTCATTTTAATCATCTTCTTGCGAATGAGTGTAGTCATCACATCTCTTCTCAGAGATAAGTCGCCACCATTCCAGCAAGCTTGTTTTCCATTGCATTTTACAATTTCAACTTATTTTCTTATTGAATAGAAAACCAATTTTATTGTGTCTCTATTATTCTTTGTTAAGCATATTTTAATAATCTGTATTCATTTCGTTCTTCTCATAAAATCTGGATCAACTAAAAGGAAATTAATAAATCATTCCATATTATATAAAAGTTAAAATGAAACTTTTGCTTATACCAAGAAAAGTGTAAGGGTGGAAGATCATTACAAGGATGGCACCTTCTCATTATGTTTTGAACAAACATGTGAATCCTTTCACTAACCTCCTTAAGGAAACATCAACCAAACACTTAAGAAAAAAAACTGAGGCGAGAAGACTAACACTTAATATCTCGTCCACAGGGTTCCATATTTTGTTCTGACCCTTACTCCAGCGCACAGAAAAAATAGGCACTTTAACCAGCCATGGATCTAGTCCTTGAAATGACATTAACTATGATAAATAAAATTTAACTCCACATGCAGTGAAATGAATTCGGTAATTGTTAAGCTTTAAGGAAAATGCAGTAAATAGTTACTAAGATTCTCACTTGTTGTGGCAACGCACAGGTAGGTTCATCATTTATTAAGATTTAAAAGAGTAATCAATTCCTGATGTTTGAAAAAAAAAAATAAGATACAATATAATATACAACCCATGATGTGTATATTATGAATTCACTTCTATAATACACATTAACCCATCAAGAGGTTGTAAATTCGATAGTAGAATTACATCACAAATCACAACAAATTCTAAAAACTACATATAAAAATACAAATCTTAATAAGAATATTGTAACCGGAGAATATGGGCTTGATGATGTTCTTCGGCAATTGATGTTCCTTCCTTTCTCCCTCTTTCTAATCGATGAGACTTCACTGATACCTCCCAACCAATGTTATGGGTACTCTTCTTCCCCCTTAGTCCCCCGAGTTGCAAAGGGGCCAAGCAATAAAACCAGAAATACTATAGCACAAAGTTTGCCTCGCAAGGGAGAGCTACCACTTTATCCTCAAACTTGGTTTCCCAACTCTCACAAGTAAAACACAGTTCAAAAATGATTTTGGCAGCATAACTTTACCATTAACCAGTGTGATCCTTTTCCCATATAGACCATTTGTTTTATAGAATTTTCCTCATTGACACATGTCCACATGCACAAATTAATTAATTTTTTAATTAAATAAATTAAGATTATTCACCCACACACTTGTCACAAGTAATTACAAGTTTTTATTTTAATTAAAATGTCAAATTCCCTCACATCCTCCCATGTGTTCTTACTTTCTCTCTTAGTTTTCCCTTAATTCCCTGGATTCCCATTAATTGAGTGTTTCCTAACTAGATATTAGTTAGAGTTTGATTAGGAGTCTTGTTCTAGTTAGACTAGTGGTAGGTTGTTACAGGATTCTTTTGCAAGTGTTCTCCTATTCTCTCCTATTATTATTTCTTCTAATTTTAAAATCCAATTTATTAATTTATGCACACATGTGCATTTTATCATGTATTTATATTTTCTCACTACTTTGAATACGTAAATTGATTTGTCTCATTCCTTTTTAATTTAATTAATAAATTTAATTTAGTCTCCTAATTAAAAATTAAACTTAGGTTTTGACTTTTGTTGGGATTTATAAGAATAGGTTCACTCCTAAATTAATCATTTTAAATCTGACAAGGTCAACTTAAATCATTTTTTTCTAGGCCACCTAGATTCATTGACTCAAGTTTTTAAATTGCGCGACGTGCCCTTCAAGACACACCTTTGTGCTCCAAGGGTGCCACGTTCCTTTGACTAGTTTTGGTATTTTTCCAACCCTTGGAGTTAATACTCCACTTGCGCGACCTTGTGAGAGACTAAGGGCTTCTAAGGAATAAGGAATCTGCCTTATTACGCACCCCTTAGAAATCTTTGTGAGTGACTGTCTCAGTCCACCTTCACGACATTGTGGACCTCCCGAACTAGGTAATATTTAACCTACAATTAGAGCCATGGAGGGAGTGCTAGTAGGTTGTGACAGGGATTCTGCCACACCTCTCCCTCAATGTATGGATTGTTGTGCATGGCCCCTTTACTCCATATGTGAATCTGATTAGCAAACATCATCAGCCTCCATCCATTTACAAAACATTGTCACTGATCCATATACATAATCATACCAAATCAATCATATGTCACATATGCATAAAATGAATACTCAAACCCAACACAATCCACTCCCTGACACAATCTAGAGTCCAAGGTAGTTTGATGATGCCATCGACATCCACAATCTGTCAAGTGTCCTGCACACTCAGGGAAAACCCATCAATATCATCTGTCAATAAATATATATCAAGTATAAATAAGTCACAACCCATAAACATCATCATGTAAAATCCATAGTCGAAACAAATAACATTGTACTATAATTGGATCACTTGCACACAAGTGTCCTCAAAGAATAAGTCGATAATATGTGCTCAATAGAGAAGGATGTTACATACACCCCCTCTTGTTTTAAACTTCATCACAAAGTTCTACAGTATATAAAATGCAATAAATAAAAGTATTTGATAATATATATATGTATAATCTATCAAACAAGTAAGGAAATTGTTGACACATATCATATGTGTCCTCCTAGGTATCCGAGTGTGGAATATAATTACCCTACTGGGCCTTGACCTGATCGACTATTCGACGTTGTAGCTATCAAATGTGATGGTCCATAATGCGGACTAGCTCCACCGTGAGAGAACCCTCGTCTGACACCTGCAAAGAACTCATATTGATCACATGTGTGTTGAGGAAAAGATATGAAATGATCTTACTCAAACATTTTCAGATCCTTCTTGGATAAGGAAATATAGACAGGAATATCACCCTGTGTTTATAGCCTCAAAAATTGTTTCCTAATCCACAAGTATTGGTTACAAGGGCTTAGGCCGATTTTCTTATAAATAAAAGATTGCTGAAAAAATTCAATATTTAAATAATTTTCTGAATATAACAGATGCAAAAGTAAATATAGAGACAAAAGAAAAAATACCAAGTCAATAATTAACATAGATGAGACAGAAAGGAAATGCTTATTTCATTCCAATTAATCAAAATAATTGTTCTCTTTACAAAATTCCTTGAGGAAGTTTGGACCAAAGTCAAACTTAGATGTCCCCGATGAAAACCATACAAAGGGACTTCTAATAGAAAGTAAAAAATTGAACTTTAAAATTTGGATCAACTTGCCACATATTGTTGCCCACTCGACTTCGCAGAATATTCTTTATCAGTCATGAAATTTAATTCACAAACAGACAAGTCTACACAGACTATCAAAGATAGATCAACACCTCTGAAAAACAAGTGTCTGAATGATGTAATTCAGCCTTGAATCTTGCTATCTACAATAGGACCCTGCTTTCATAAAAGAGAATTAGGCTTTCAATGAATTAAAGAATGGATGAAAATTGAACTATCTCAATAAAACTCAAGAGAAAACCTTAGTATGCTTTCTCCTTCTATCCTCCTCTTGTTCCTCCTTCTCCTTTTGTCTTTAAGCAATCAGAATTAGTTGAATAAGTTAAGCTACCTCTTTTAGTTAAGTTAACTAAAACTCAAATAACTTTTAGTTTAGGGGGGAAATTAATAAAATAATAATAAGGGTCTTTAATAAATAATAACTAGTAGGTGGGACCCCTTGTGACTCTGTTTAGTTTCTTAACAAACATAACACAACTAGTCAATCAATCAAACACATCCCTCCTCATGGCTCCCATCATCACTCTCATAATTTGAAAATTAATATCAATGATAATTGAAACCATATCCAAAAAATATAATATCCACATATCCAAAAATAATGTGTTGTCCAAAAACTTCAGCAATCAACTGTTCTCAACAATCAATAAATAAAAACACTCAAAAACCATATTTTCCACTTTGGGAGGAAATTTCCCCCTTGTTGTTGTCTCCCTTTGATTTCTCTTAGTTTTCCTTAGGCTGTGTGGAGCCTTTAGGCCTGATCTCACTGATAAGATGAGAGAAATCATATCTCAAGTGCATGCAGGATGAGATAGATTTGGAAGAGTCACTTGAGGGAGAGGAGGGGGAAGCATCAACTTTTCCTTTATCAGGTGCATGGTGGGTTTCGGTTTTTAGTCTCTTGCTTGCATGGGAAGACTGTATAGGTGAGTGTGCAGGGGAAGCTTGGAAAATTGGGTTAACCAGTGGAGGAGGAGAAGGTAGAGACAAATTGGGCCAGCCACGATGTTGGGAGACCATCGGGTGGAAAATATTTTTCCATTCGTCATTTTCATGGACTCTGGGTTATAATGAGACATGAGGGGGAACTGGGATACCAAGGACATGTGGGGGTTTGAAAGGACATCTTTCTGGCCTAGGTTGGACCACCCCTTGTCCAATCTAGTTGAAAAACCCATCTTGGAATAGCTGGTTCAATTCTTGTGGATCTGCATCAAAATGTATTGAAAACCTTGGCCTTCTAGGGCCCCTGTTCGAATTTCCTCTTCCCCTGTTATTTCGGTCATGGCTTCCTCTGCTGAAGAAACTCAGTCCTATATGCAATGTTTATTATCAACTAGTTTCTTCAACAAACCATACATGTCATCTCTTTAAATATGAAACAAAGTTTTGCTCAACAACACATCAGACTCATGCAATCCAATCCATAAAAATTGTTTAATACTTGTCACTGAGCAGTGGGTGAATAAGGGTTCTGGGAGATATGAGGGGTTGTATTGAGAGAAAAGTGATAAAATTAAAGGGAATAGATCATGGTTACTTCTCAAAAAATCATCAAACAATCAACTGTGTTGTAATAACAAAACATATCAGTTGTAAATCATCTATGTGTCATCCTTTAGTTGTTATCATATAGAGTTTTCATCTAATTAGAATTTAATTTTAAGAATGGGGCGTGAATAATGAATCTGGGAATGTGAGGGGATTTGTAATGTGCATAAAAGTGAGAGAATGGTAGGGAAATAATTAACATTGTTCATAAAACAAATCAAGTAATCAATAAACATAACTTTGTATTAAAATCAATCCAAAAATAAATCAACACCATATCAAGAATTATTGTGTATCAAACTGTTCATTGTCCCAACTTTTAAAGTTTCCAAAACTTCCCAATTTAGAACACCTATGAAATCATACTCATAATCGAAACAAATTTCAACAGTACTGTTAAGAAAATGCTTGGTCTTTAATTTATTTTCTTTGCTTTTAAGAATTTAAAGAAAATTCACAACAATATTGCTCCACCTCTATCCCATAATACATCATTATAAAAATATCATCCACTGTCTACCAATTCACAATCGACCTAAATCAAAATCTACACAGGCCCCTTTCCAAAATGAACATATTTCCAAAACATGCCTGATTACGCAAATTCCTCATCATATCAACCAATAAGTTTTTGCAATAGAACCATAGTCAACATAAAACCTGAGCCTCATCATTGTCGATGTAACCATTTACAATATGCATGATGATTCAATAATATATGCACAATGAACATAACCAAATACACATAGTCACCATTTCCATAATTAGCAATAACCCTGATCGGGCCTAGCAAAACACATAGGCGTTTCCAATTTTCAATTAAGACCACACTATAAGAACACAGTGAGTGGAAACATAATGAAAGGATAACAACCCCCTGACTGCATATTATTGCTTGTTCCCAATCGTAACTCTTCAACCAATTTAATCATAGAAAGATGAGGTAAGGACTCGACGAAAAATTCCATAAACCCTCCACTTGATAAACCAATATTTGACAACCAAGAAGATGCCCGAAGGGAGAAGAACATAGAAACTTTTAGGGGTGAAATTTCACCAATGGGCAAAATTTTGGGGTTTGGAATTTTTGTTGGGTAAATTATTTACATAGAAAGGTATATAAGGGTTTTCGTATATATAGCCCCAAATTTATTTTCAAAAACTTATATATAAAACCCTTAGCCCATGGATGTGAGTGAGGGAAGAGCATGAAAATCCATTTTTGCCCCTTAAAATTCGAACCGTTCCTCCCATTCGCCCCGATTTTCTGGTAATTTCTATGATCAAAGGTATTTCGCCCCAATTTTCTGGTAATAAAAATGATTCAGAGGTATTTCTCTCTAATTTTGTGGTACTAGAAATGATTCAAGGTATTTCTCCATGGGAGCTCTCAAATTAGAAGTGGAGAGGCCCTGCAACTATCTTACCTTACCTACATTGAAGGTCAATTGGAAGGAGTGAGGAGCGGGGACAAATGCACTATCATTATTTATAGATAAATGGGGTTTGGTAAGACTTATACCATGTTTGGTACTACCAAGGAGCCCATAATTGATGACCGAACTCCCACACAAACAATCGATGGTGGCATGATCACTCTCTTCTGAATATAGGAAGGTTTCTTGAGAAAAAAAGTGTGCTTGTTCAGTGCCCACCTTCCTTGGCACGCGATAGATGGGACTTGAAAAAATCATCTGTAGACATAAATTACAAAACACAACCTGGAAGTGTAACTAGTTTTGGTGGAAAAAACATTAAATACCATATCTCTTAGAAAATACCAGACCAGACCTTCAATATCTTCTTGTAAAATATCTCAAATATTTATAAACTCGATTCACAACGTTTTCTAGAATCCCACATGTTTCCAACAAAATCTCAGTTTCAAGAGGTTTCCCTGCCAGTTTGCAAATTGGGTATCGCCAACATACTATACCGAAGAAGAAGGAGGGCTTCCTTGCTTTGGAAAGAAATGAATATAGCGAGCCCAAGGCGATTGATCTCTATTCCATATGATCAAATTGAAAGGTCAGACACACATGCTCATGCTTTTTTACCTTTCTATTTTGTAATAAAACAGACCCATATGCTAAATTGAAAGAAAACTTTGAAAATGGCATCTGCCAAATTCTATTAATAACCACTGTGTCCATTGGGAATTTGTTGATACATCTCTTTTAAGAATTTTTCTATTGGTTTTCTCCTTTCTCTCTATGTGCGTGGAAAGTTCTATATAAGTCTTTGTTGTCCATTTTGTATGTATTTAACTACAATAATTATTTGTGCTTCAGATCAATTGGTCTAATGGAGCTTTGCAACTTATCCACTCATAGAACAAGGTTTTCTCTATTTTGGAGGGCATCTATCCAAAGAGCGCATAGGTCTTATAATTGTATTAATTTCTACATGTTTGTGTTTCTGAGGTGATGATATGACTGTGTTTTCATTTTTGGATTTGATCATAATTTTTCTCCCCAGTATCACATGTTACTCATTCTCAACATCCTCTGATTCATCCTCTGACTTGCAGAATTCAAGAATTTAGTCTTGCCATGGAGTCTCTAGGACATGCCATTTGCTAGTCTCACTATTTAGGCTGTGAGAATCGATCTGTATTCTTAGTGGTCACTATGAGTTCTCGATTGTTCCTCCTATCTAATAAGTTTTGTTTTCTCATATTTTTTTAATAATCTTTCATACTGGAGAAATTTTTTGTTATTCATTGTTGTATATGAGCATGAGTCGAACTTTGCTGACTCAGGAAGTATGCCATTTGTGCACACCCAATGGTTTTGAGATGAAGGGTTTTAGACTATTACTGACTATCAAGATGCATATAGTTCAACATTGCTTCTCTCCTGCGCTTATTAAATTAAGAGGAATCTTCTCTGAAAATTTCCTAGACATTAAATATAGGACCTCCATTAGGCATGCTCAAGAAGTCAAAATCTTGTTAGCTGATGTGTTGTCTTGTATCATCAACCAACATTATTTCAAATTTTGTAAACTAAACCCCTTTTTACAATTACAAACTATATTGTCAGTTCTATGCCATTTGTTATAGTGCTTCCAGTTTCACTTATCTTTGTCGTGTAATGAATATTTAAATGCCTACTACATCTTAGGATTGTCAACCATTGTCTTTATTCTTGTGTTAAAATAGATAAATAATGCAAGTGGTGTTCAACATGTAGCTTCTCAATGAAAGGGATAAAAGGGAAAAGTACTAAAGCATATACCTTGCATGACATTTAGATATTTTCCTCAAGAGTTGGATTGGACATTCTTTACAGTAATTATCAGGAGAATCCTCATGTGGTCATGTTCTTCTTTGTCAAGAGTAGTTGAAACATGCTATGAATATTATATTGACACTCTTCAAATCTGCTGCTCATTTTTATATTTTTTGTCTTCTAGATGTGCAAGCATGTTGGATTTATCATTTTTTTTAGAAGTGGCCCCTCATGAACCATGAGTCACAGTATTTGTTATTAGGATAGTTCATGAGAAAGTTGTTTAAGCTACTAGTTATGTATTTACATTATTTAACCAGAAATTCCTTGAATTCAGAAACTTGGATCTTGATATCATCATTTTATAACTTAAAGTGGGAATTAGGAATTATTTCTTTCTATTTATGTGGTATGTTTCCTGTGTGTTATATATTTGATTGTATATGCAGATTATAATCATCCCAAAAATGTGCGAGGCCTTTCTAGCTGGTTGAAAACTAGCCTGTAATCCTTAGTCGTTAGAGTCATCGATGACACATTTTATGGTGGTGTATGAATAGGACTTGGCATGATTTTGGAAGGAAATTTGTAGTTTTTCCACCTATGGGATTCATGAAAAGATGAATTGTGTATATTGTTTAACTACTTATATTGTAGAAACATGTATATTGTTTAACTACTTTATTTTCCAGGTTTGATCTCAATACTAATAGTTATTTTCATGAATCATTGCTTATGTCCTTGACATGTATAAGATTGACTATTTTGATGGTAATGCAAGTTGTTAGTTGTATGAATTATTATGAATAAAGCATAGATGGGATATGATCAGAGGGACAACGTGTACAAAGTTCCTCGGTTGAGATTGTGCCTTCAACTATGTTCAAAGGCTTAAAAAAAAAGCAAAATAAACAACGGGTTAGTTTATTATAGGTGCTAGAGATGTTGGATTCTTACACCTTCAATAAAGCATGAACCATGATGAGTGATGGAAGCATGTATTGTACTCAAAGAAGAGGTGGTTCCATAAGACTAGTAATTGGCATTGAAAACAATGTACATGCCAAAGAGATTCTACCTTGCATCAAAGTCCATGTTTTCTTAGTGTAGTGAATGAGAAGGCAAAGTGTCACATGTGGGTCAAAGATGTTATGCTATACAGTAAGACAATCCTCTTCTTATTTTTTTATTTGCGTAAATCTTTTTGATTGATTAACAAATATCATACAAATACCCACTTTAACATAGGGGGAGATATTTTAACTGTACATCTCTCCCATGCAAGAGAAAAGACTTCCCCATTGATCATGGATTATCCCCATAGAAAAATCCTCTTGTCTATCAATATGGTGGAAAATATATTTTTTTGTCTTTGGATGATTGATGCGAGTTACATGACTTTTTTGGTGAATAAATGGTTTAGAAGATTTGGGTCCGAAGTCCAGACATGTGATCACTGATCAACTTATCATAAGAAAAAAAAAATAAAGCAGTGGATTTTTCTGGAATTTCCAAGAGAGGGCCTTTCTGATAAGGGTTATGTAAACTGGATCTTTTATAGGTGTGGGGAAATATTGGAACTTAGTGAGTAGAGATTTGTTAGGTGACATGAATCATTGGTTACTGTTTCTTTTTCTACTTTTTGATTTAGTTATAATTAACCTACAAACAAGGAAATTGGTAATGGCTAGACATCGGAGGATGTTCTAAGTTATGGTGACACTGTGGGTCTTTAATAAACATGCAATTATGTTAGAGCTCTAACCTTTTTCATCTGAAAATTTCAAAAGAAAAAAAAATTGAGCTTCTCTCCAATTTACTTCACACACTAATTGTCTTCTCTATCTAGTGACTAATTGACTATTGCAACATCTCCAACAAAACATAGCATACCATGCCACACCATGACTAATTAACCATTTCAACATCTACATTAACCATTTCAAAATCTCCAATAAAAGATAGCACACCATACCACACCAAACAAAACACTCTCTCAAACTTGCTAACCTAACATCCCAAAACAAATTATTATAATATTTTTCAAAGCGAAGAAAATCGGGATTGTGTTCTACTAGTTGCTATTAGATCTACAGGGTGTTATCTAACTTAAGTAGAATGTATGTGAGTTGAGTATATAAATGCCACTATATGCACTAAGAAAAGTGAGGTTCTTTACATACTAAGTGGGGGAGATGTTCATTACTTTGCGTAATGTGTCTTAGTGTGATGCTCCTACAGTGTTTTAAAAACCGTTGAATCGGAACCGAAACTGTCCGGTTTGATCGGTTTGATGGTCGACCGGTTCAAACCGGTCAATAAACCGAACCGGTCGACTGTTTTATGACCAAACCGGCCGGTTTGGTCATAAACCGACCGGTTTGGTCCAAGAAACCTAAAACCCTCTAAAACCCCCTAAAACCTAAAACCTAAGTAACAGAGAAGTACTTGGCTCATGTTTTCTCATGCAAGTTGGAGTTGTAAGGTGTTTTGGTGTGCAGCTGAGGGTTATTTTTCCTTATTAATGCTATTTAAACTTTAAATAGGTCCCCACCTCCTCCATTTCACCCACCCTAGTAATTAATGGTAATGTTAAATTCTTAAAGTAAAAGTGACATTCTCCTTTATCTTTCATTTTCATCCTTTTACTTAAATTTTTAACACTACCATTAATTGTTTTAGGATGTTTGAGAGTGGTTCCAACCTCATTGTACTTCATATAGAGAAAGTAGAATTTTAGGTCCCATTCAAAATTCAGCAGACTTAACAGTTTTCAAGATTTCAAGATTGGCAAGATTGCAATGTTTCCACTGGATTCTATCATGTATGAGGGTATGGAACTGACATTTAATCAAGAGAACCAAGCCCTTTATGTACCTCGATGTTTGTGGAATTGATTGTTGAACTCTTTTGTCATGACCCGAGTAAAAATGTACCCTTAACTCAAGTATAAACTCTTCTATTGAACTCTCTCTTTGTCGGCGTGTCAGGTGACTTAGTAGTGTATGTGCACACCAACCTCTGTCTTATATACAAGTAGAGAGAAGAGTGGTTGAAGGGAAAGGCAAAGATGTGGGATGTGTTTTCTGATGATATGGGTTTGAACAATAGTGTTGAGTTGGCATTAGCCAACTTGGAGCTTAATGAACTAGTGCTAGAGCCGATCACTTTTGATGATGGTGATCCTCTTGAGGGGTCATCCTCCAGAGTCCACATCAACAAATGCACGGATTGCATTCGATATAGGGGAGGAGGAGGAGGAGGATGGAGGAGAGAGAAGTGGTAGTGATGCCAATCTTGATGATTATGACATGGAGGACTACTGACAGTCACGACTCATGAGATATGAGATTATTCCATCTATGGTTCTAGTATCTACCCTATAGCTATTTTGTATTTTTCATTGGCATTCCCACCTATAGTATCAATGACTCTAACTTAGTATGTTATTTGTTGTTTTAGAGGCCATTTAGAGCCTCATTGATTATGTATTTATGTTCCGATCTCTAGATATGCATTGCACTTGGTGTCATTTTGATATATTCATGAGCATACTTTGGATATGTTGTCTCTAATTGTCTCTAATGCTTTGGAAACATGATTTAAAATCTTAAAAATATTTTTTTTTCGTTAAAATTTTAATATTTTATGTATTTTTTAAAAAACTGGTTCATTGAAACCGGTTCGACCGGTTCATTACCAGTTCAGGTTGGACCCTCGACCGGTTCCAGTACCGGTTTCGGTTTTTAAAACTATGCTCCTACCCATATAAAAAAAAGCCAATTATATATGTCCATTTTAACTTAGAATTTTTTTATTCTTCTCAAATCTCAACGCCTAATAGATTCAAGATTAAATGGAGCTATGCTCATTTCACTTTACTATATAAAATCACCCTAACTATAGATAGTGAATTATAGAAAGAGGGTGATGAAATTCACATTTCGCTTGCTACCAAATTCTGTATTTGTTATTCTCTAATTGCACTATAACTTAATTGAATTTGACATCCTTCTCTATTACTAATACATTCTGGGGCCATCTGAAGATGATTGAGGTCAACCTTCGTTCCAACAAATGTTTGTGGACTATAATGAGGTGTCATGCACTATTATTTTTAACAAAATTTAAAACTTTTGAAGGGTATTGTATTTGTTAATTGTGTCTCAAAATTTGCTTGAATTACACCCACAAATAGAGAGGACTTATTCATCCTACATGGAACTGGATCTTTTATCTATTGAATATTGTATGTCAAGGACAAAATGGTAAGTGTTTTTCTAAATTTTAATTGTTGTTTTAACTATTTGATTTTTGGCAAAACCTAGTGGAATTTTATGTCTATTTTGAAAAAGATGAATATCAAATTGCTTTTCTTTGTTATGAAACACTGATATGGAACATTGTTCTTTATCCCTCTTGTTGTTTTAAACCCACGATCAGGTTACTCTAAAGGAAATGAAAGTTGATCGGCATGCTTGCCTAGATAACAAGATTGGGTTTAAGGTGAGGTTAATACGTTTTCTTTCGTATGTCACAAGAATTATAATTTTTTTATGCATTGAGAGCATATTTTTTTCATTATCAAGTAAACCGAAGTGGCCTATTGGACAAGTTTTGGTGGTTGGCATGTCCAATATGAATATTTTCGAGGCACCAAAGGCTGCCAACAGATGTCTTTTTTGACCCCCTGTTAGGCACTAATTTCAAGGTTTACCAAACTGTTTTACTCATTGTTTTGGGACAGCCACTAAGTCTGATATTTCTTCCCTGAAAAACTTCCTTTAGTCATGTGATTTGATGCCCATTTGAGGCTCTCTTTGCATGGGTTAAATGTATGGTTTAGGCTGCCATAAATATTAGCACATGCATTTAACTCAAAGCATCAAATACCCTTTTAGGATCTTAACAATTACTACAGCTGAAAGTAAATGAGAAAACCATGAAAAATGTACACACATTATGCATTTGAGTCATTTTGGATCAGATTGGATGTGACTGTGATTAATTCTTTCATGTTGAGAATATCATAGAAACTATTGCTTTATCATTTTATTACTTTCTGTATACAGTGCCATTGAGAGACCCTTGCTTGCTTATTATACCATAATATTGTTCAAGAACCTCTTCCTCAATTTTGTAACTTGTTCCTTGTGTCATGAGTCCAATGGGTCTAGTTTATCTTTGCCATTGTATGTAACTATCATATTCATTTTTCATTGATCAATGACCATATGTTGTTATCTCACAGTCCAACTCTTTGTCTAGTTTCTAATTATTGTGAATAGGCCAAATCTTTGATCTCATGATTGGATGTAAAGGTTCTTAGTGTCATCTCTTGGTCATGAGTTCAACTATGCATATATCCTATTGTCCTCTATGCTAATGTTTGTAAATATAGAATATAGAACTGTAGCCTCGATTACTCCAAATCCATTTGTATTTAATATATTTGT
The DNA here is from genome assembly GCA_009831015.1 of Picea engelmannii. NCBI lineage: Eukaryota > Viridiplantae > Streptophyta > Pinopsida > Pinales > Pinaceae > Picea > Picea engelmannii. The sequence continues at coordinate 309,175 of ML788903.1, forward strand.
TATATTTAGTCTTCGGGTTCCCTAATGCCATATCTTTGTATATGGACATTTATTGAAGACGTATGACCAATTCATATTGGTTATTTTTATCTCCAACTATTGGGGTCACCACAACCATGTCTTGTCTTATGTTGGTTTCTTGTTTCACAAGTCTTTGTTGAATCACCCAACCAATTTGGTGAATTGGTTGTAGATCCTATCATTGGTGAACTACTACACTATACAGAGAAGCCAAAGACTTTTGTAATTCTACAAATCTCTTTTACCTGCATATTACAGTGTCTATATGTGAGGAAACCAAGTGCCATTTCATTTACATAAATCTGTTGCTTGGGAAATTTTCTAAACTTAAACGATTTTGCAACAATCCTTTATTGGCTATTTTACTTATTATGAAATTTCTGCTAGCATCATCCTTTCTTTTGGAATTTCTGTAGTAAGTGACTGAATCAGCTGCAATGTCTATATTTTCACCCCAGAGATATATTTGGGAATATAGGATGTTTCAACCTAGTAAAAGGATAGAGGTTGGTATTTAATGCTATTTGAATTTCAATGATCCCGACCAAAATGTATGTTGATACTTATCTAATGACTTCTTATACACAAAGCATGCTTAATATATATGATAACAAGTAGATACAAAATAACTTTTGTCCATATGAAACTAAAATAGTGTAATAATTGTCTGGAAAATCATAATGCAATGTCTAAATTTGAAAAGGTGACATGTCATGCAGTTTGCCTTTGCCTTTGAGAGATATCATTTGGTCCAAATAAACTTTAGTGAGCCCAACTCTTCAAGATTCAAACTTTATATTTTCTACTATTTCAGGGTTGTAAGTTCCTTGTTAATTGATAAAGTTGGTGGTTAGGTCTTTCTAGGACTAAGAATGTAAGCATATTGTATGTACCACTCATTTGTAATTTTTTTCCCATTTTCGTCTTCAGAGATTAATGAAATGCAAAGTTCCTCCTAAATGGACAAATCCAATCCCTTATGCTCCATTGTTTCTTCTTGTGGAATGTGTCCTTATTATGTTTGGGTCAGGCTATTTGATTAGAACTACGTGATATGTTTGTGAACAATATATGGATAGTTCTATATTTTACACTACATCCTCCCATTTATAACACTTACCCTTGAAAGGGTACAAGTTCCTAACAAGAAAAAAGTCTACCCACGTGCTTACATTTACAGGGTCTAATCTATTTTATGTTTCTATCCCCATAGTCATATTGACAAAATGTTCATCTCATTGTCTGTTTGCCTCATATTTCTTTTAAATGTACCATCCCCATGATGTTCCTATGCTTATCTTTTTCCACTTGAACTTTTGAAAGGTAATCATAGAGGATAAGATTCTTTCTAATAATGTTCTAATCACAAACCATTACATGGGATTTGCCAATTTTCTAATTTTCCACTTCACTAATTTAAGATGGTGTTTAATGGTTTTGTGGCATCCTCCATTGTGACATCTCCTAAGAGGTGGTAGATGTTCAGCATAATTCATCAATTTTTTCACAATAATGGTTATAATTTATATTAGAAAATGTTGTGGCTAAACCAGACAGCTTTGCAATAATAAAAGAATAAAGATGGTTGTGGCCGATTAATATTTACTGACTAATTGTTTATAGGAGACTGAAGCAAGATCATTCTTCTTAGTTTGGTACTAATTTTAGAAGATGAATCAACTTTTCTTGAGTTGCTTGTTCTGGTGCATATCTTTTCCTCATAGTTATATGGTTTGATTGGTGTTTACAAAACCACTCATTTTGGCATACAACCATCTATAAGGTTTCTATCATCTAGTAATTTGAATTCATCTTCTTGTGATATTTTATATGAGATTCTTTCTATCAATTGGTCTCTACAAATTTGACAATCTCTCAAATTCAACATGAAATGAATTGCTAGGAAGCTAATAGAAATGTTTCATTGGAAGAATATATTCTATTGTATGCATGCTATAGATAAAAAAAATTGTCAGAATTTAGAACCCTTTCTTTGCAATATGATACTTATTATAAAAGTAGCATAGTGTAAGACTGCAACAACATCATTTTTATATTGTTTTTGGTGATTCTCTTAGATTTTTTAAATAACATAGATTATTATCTCCTAAATTGGTTATCATGACACGTGTATATTACTTTCAAACTTCCATGTTGTTGAGAGTTTTTAAATGCAATTAAATATTCAAATAGAAACCAGAATCGCGTCTCTACTTCAATTACCAATGTTCCAAACTTGAGTTATCACTGTTGTGTAATAATATTAATATGACATGTACTTTTGCTAAGATGAGTTTAATCTCAACAAAAATCCCAAATACACTTTTAATGCATGCCTTTGCTTGGAAGAGCCTTTTGTGTTCATTCAGGGCATGTACATTTTACAATTTAGTTTTTTTTAGGGATTCCTTAGGTGCAGGGAGACAAATATGAGTAATAAAAAAGGATTCTTTGACTGCAGTGGCAATGTTGATAAAGAAACTCAGGAAAACTCTTCAAAGCTATCTCGGGGATATAAGATATTGGGATTCAACTACAGTTGGCAAAGAAAATTGAACATGTAACCCTTCTCTTTGCAGCAATTTGTTTCCATTATTAGCAAGGCAATTTAAGCATGTGTATTTGATTGTTGCTCCCATGTTTATAAATTTCATAAGATTATTTTATATATATTTTTAATATTAGATGTAGCGTATATTGCTTATGTAGTTGGGTAAGACATCCATTGTAGTCGATGCTTATGCCATGAGCTCCAAATGCAGGTTAAAAATATAAACACTGTTATATATGTCTTACTTGTAAGAAACCCAAAAATAACAGAAATGAAATGCTTATTTTGATAAACAAACATAATCTATAGCTCCCAAATACCCACAACCCCATATTATTAGGTTCTCTCATATTTTTAAGATTAGGTGCTATAAATTTGAAAATTTCTATCATCACTCGGCTCTAGTACACCAGCTTGATGTGACCAAGGTGGAAATGAAACCATTTTTATAATGGATATTTTATTAGAAATATTTGCATATCTTGTTTAATGTTATCAGAACAAAATTGGAACTTGTAAAACTGGCATGTTGGGCTTGTTTTGGGAGCTTTCTAGTTAGAATTGGCCTCCCAAATTGGAATTCACTGGTTTTTTTTTTAACTGATCTTATCTAGTCAGGACTTGAATTGGTCAGAACAAGCCTTTTCAAGACAAATTGGTTAGTAGTTAGAACTGACTGGTTTGAATTTTTTTTTACTGGCACACATTTTCCGTCCCAAAAACCAAAAATTAAATTAAAAACACAAAAAACTAAAATCCTACAACCCTAAAACCTGATTTTGATATATTTAATGATGCCCTCCTTCTATTGTGAATGGGATTATCCTATGTGACTTGCAACTACTTCCACTGCCATAAGATACATACATTGATGTTGGACCTTCGAGCATGGAAAATTTTAAGGGAGAAATTAGGGGTTCCAAATTTGGATTGGGCAATTGTTTTTTGTTCTAGTGCTTTATAATCATTCACCCCTAATTTATTTAAAAAAAAGTTATATCCGATTTGCAAGAATGGGGTTTTTTTGTAGCAAGTCTTCCCTCCCCATTTGGTGCATATTGGGCTTTCTTCTTTCATTCACCCCCATCTGTATACATGTATGTTCTTCTTATGTGCATGCTATTTAGATGGCATATAGATTCATATGTTCTAACAATGTATTTCTAATTTGTTCTTAGGTTGGGTAACTAGGTAGACATATCATGAATCATTTCTCTTAATTAAGTTATTTTTATTTAAATATCCTATAGAAGGGGTACATGGAATTGAAAATATTTTACACCAAGCGAACCCTTACAAGTCATTGGTGTGATATGAAAAGATTTAGATGTCATTGGTGGAGTATACCAAGCCTTTTTATGGAACTCTATCAAGTTTTGTCTCATAGAAATCCTTTTAACGAAAGTTGAGGAAGGTCCCTTAGTGGAAATTCTAAGCACATGCCTCTAAGAGATTGGAATCCTAGTGGCCATTGAACCCACCACCCCCTTGGAAAATCATAAATATTTTAGAAGTGGATAGGTGAACCTTGGCGAAAACAACCCCTGATGCTTGCAACAATGTTTGAAGGGACAAACTATGTTCCTTTACCAAACATGTAAAATGAGTATATTACAGTTTAATAAATATATTTTCATATTGTTTATATAGTTTTATACTGTATCAAAAAATTCACCAAGGCTTCATAATGTTTTATATTTTAGTAAAAGATTCGCGATGATTTTCTGAGATTTTATAATTGAGTGAAAGATTCGTCGGAATTTTACAAGATTTTATAATTCAGTGAAAGATTCGCCAAGATTTTACAAGATTATATAATTGAATAAAAGATTTGCCAAAAAATTATATGTACATATTATATTATTGATAAATTAGCCTTCAATTTTTACTATGTATCATGGAGATTCACCCATTTATTATACATATAAATTTAAGGGGTGTTCTTAAAATCATCCCTGGAGAAGAACAGTTGGAGATTTAAAATCGAGCTCTCTCACAACAAATACAAGGAGACAATCGAGAGCGTGTTCATTTAACAATAGCACAAAGAACTAGAGGTCCTCAGGAACATATCAACCATAGGAAAAAACCTTTCAATACAGACACAGTAGTAATCCATAGGGTCTCCTTAGAAATCCCAGTCTAGGTAATGAGACAACAATTAGCCACATAGGAAGACAACGATGAGTAGGGTAGAAAAAATCGATGCACATAGTGTGTTTTACGTTTGCAGAGGGGACGCGAATGTTAACTGGACAGTGACAGTTACAAAGAACACACAAAGATATAACCCCTGTATTTTTTTTTTTAAAGAGTTGAACCATTTGACAATAATACCAGTGAGGACGCATAACATCGAGTCATAAATTATATCATCCCAGAGCCATATGGTATATATCAATGTTATGGCCACCCTAAGACCAGATCTTGAAATACTTTGGTGCCAAGACAATGAGAATGAGCCCATGACCATGAATTTAGTATGAAGAAAATATAAAACAATCGAATGGTAATCTGAATGTGACTAGATAGGGTTACACTCCTGACTGTGAGAGAACAACTGACAATAATACACAGAGTGAAACCATCCACCATTTTAACAAAGAGTGAAAATACCACATTCACTTAATATCCACAGACACCCACCACGATTTTAACCAACAGAGCAACTAGTGAATGTACAACTTAACCAAAAAAACAATTATTTTGCTTGCAATCCGAACAATTACACAGTCTTCTCAGAGAGAAATAACATGCATTTACATAGTTGAAATTCTCAGGAACACACAAACCCAAGCATTACTGAGCCATTTTTTGTTCATACACAGAGCATAATTCATGGATGGAGTGAAAAAGAACCATACCTGTAAGAAAGAGTTTAAAATGGTGAGTTGGCTGACCCTTTTTCTTCCCAAGCCTGAAATGCGGAGCTTAACCACTAGCAGACCGAAATGCTACAAAGAACAACACTAGGGTGATGGATGATGGGAGGAGTATGGAGTGACGTGCATTTATTGCACGTCGCTTCTATCTCCTATCCTATTCAATTCTGAAGTAAAATACAACCAAACATTCACCACTCATTAAACCATGTAATCAATTCCCAAACCATTGAAATCTATGACGCTATTACTTTCCTAATGCACCACCCAAACATCACACGTTAACCTTTTCCAAGTTTTTGTGACATATCATAAGTATTACAATATTACATGTGCCTCCAAATAAATCAAATGAAGATCGCATAGCCACTAACCAACCATATAATAGTTAGGACTAACACTAACATATTTTACTTTTCCATTTCCATATAATCCTCAACATAGCTCAAACATAGATCCTTTCCTTTTAGGATTTTTTCATGAGTTTCCTTTCTTTGTTTTGGTTATGTTATTACTAGCATATTTCTTGTATATATGTGGCCAGGTAGTTGATCACGACGATTTGTAACACAGTTTAAATCATAGCAACTGTAAATACATGCCCATCATAACATAAAAAATAATGCTTTGAATTGCAGAAACATCCCATAAAATGCATCATCCACCTGTTAGTATGTCAAAAAGAAACCAAGATTGCATTGTCAACTATATAGGACTGTGTAAGCAACGTCGAACAACAATAGAAAAATGTGTGATATGTCTATCTTTGAGCCTCCAGTTTACAAGGGGGTCCCACCTACTAGTATTATATTATTAGTATAGTTTAAATAATAGGGCTTAAGCAATACTTTGCAGGCAAAATTCCTCGTTGCGATTTTAATCGTCAACAATGTGTAGGATCACTAATATAATGTCTCAAAATAGATACATGAAAAACATCATGCATAGGCCTCAAAGAATCAGTCAAGGTTAGTCGATAAGCCACGGGTCCTTTCTTTTCCAACTTCGAAAGGTCCCACAACCCTAGGAGAGAGTTTATCACCCTTTCCAAAATTGATCGAACTCTTGTGCGGTTTCACCTCCAAGAAAACTCGGTCACCAGCTTCATAGTTGTGGTCAACGCGATGCGCATCAGCATAAATATTCTGTTGATCTTGTGCTTCTTTGATCCTTTGTCTTATCGATTGCATTTGTTCTTCCATTTCTTGAATTACTTTTGGTCCTACCAGGACCCTATCCTCAAGTCGATCCCAACTCAATGGTGTCTGACATGGTCGCCCGTAAAGAAACTCAACCGGTGCCATCTTGATGGTATTTTGATAGTTGTTTTTGTATGCAAACTCTACTAGTGGAAATAAATATTCCCAACGTTTCTATTGGTCCATTATATACATACACAACATATCCTCCAAAATTTGGTTCATTCTTTCTGTCTACCCATCTGTCTCAGGGTGATATGTTGTACTAAAGTTCAGTTGTGTTCACAAAGCCTCTTGGAAACTGATCCAAAATCATCCTGTAAACATTGATCCTTGATCAGATATGATCCTTCTTGGTACACCATGTAACCTTACAATATCATTGAAAAAAACTCTAGCTATGTATGGCACCTAATACGTCGTACATACCAGGATAAAGTGTGCACTCTTTGTCATAGTTTCAACTACCATGAAAATTGAGTCATGTCTCCTTGTCATCACTGGAAAACCAAAAATAAATTCCATTGAAATGACCTCCCATTTTGATTCCAGAATAATGTGTGGTTGTAATAACTTTGTCGAATGTCTATGTTTAACTTTCACTTTCTGACATTCTAGACATATCTCCACGTAACTAACTATGTATGCTTTCATTCCCTTTCAGAAGAATAAAGGCTTTAGGTATTCCTTCATCTTCGTGACTCCTGGATGAGCCATGTACACTGCATGATGTGCTTCACCTAAGATAAAATTTATTAAATTGTCATTAGGCGGTACATAAATCCTGTTGTTATACCTCAACAATCTGTCATTGTCCAATGTATAACCTTCAAACTTTGGTACCATCATGTTATTTTTTCCAATAATTTATTGAACTTCCTTGTACCAATCATTGTCTATCTGTAACACTAGAATATTTTCTCGAAGATTCGTCTTATGAGGTATTATCGAGAATATGTGTGGTCTCAGACTCAACGCATCTTCCACTCTGTTCACCATACCTTTAATGTAAGTAATATCAAAATTGTATTCACTAAGTAATTCTGACCAATGCCTTTGTCACATGTTCAAGTCACTCTGTGTAAATATATAATGCAATCTAGAGTGATTTGTATTTAGTTCAAATTTCCATCCAATCAGATAGTGTCTCCAAAATCTCAAGGAATATACAATTGCCAATAACTCCAAGTCATGCATTGCGTAGTTCTCCTCATGCTTTCTCAATTTCTTTGAAATGTAAGCGATCATTCAACTGTATTGCATCAAAAATCCGCCTAAACCTTCCTTGGATGCGTCTATGCATACCAAGAATTACCTGTCCATGTTGGGGAATTTTAGTACGTTGTCCTCAATAAATCCGTGAGCCTTTGAAATGATTCTGTGCATTTCTCGGTCCATACAAACTTCATGTTTTTCTTCTGCAATTCCGTGATCAAATTTTCTATCTTCGAAAAACCTTCGACGAATCGTCGATAATAACCATCTAACCCCATATATTTGTGTACTTCTTGTATGTTTTTTGGTGCAAGCCATTCCATAATATGCTCTACTTTCGTTGGATCCACAGTGATACCTTCACCATATATGATATGCCCTAAGTAATAAATCTTCGATTGATAAAAAAAACATTTCAAAATTTTCTTATATAATTTGTTTTCTTGTAGACACTGTAGTAGCAATCTTAAATGTTCGGCATGCTCTTCTTTTGTTTGACAATAAATCAATATGTCATCAATGAATAATTTAACAAACATTTCCAAGTATTCGCGGAACACCCTATTCATCAAACTCATGAATACCTCTGGGGCATTTTTTAGTACAAACGGTAAAACTATAAACTCATAGTGTTTGAATCTCATATTAAAAGAGGTCTTAGGGATATCTTCCTCTTTAATATGTAATTGGTGATATCCTAATCTCAAGTCAATCTTTGAAAACATCGTCCCTCCTTTAATTTAATTGAATAAATCGTCTATTCTTGGAAACAAATACTGGTTCTTGATTGTTGCTTTGTTCAATTGACGATAGTAAATACAAAGCCTCCATGACCCATCCTTCTTTCTTACGAAAATAACTGGCGCACCCCAAGGTGACACACTTGGATTTATAAGTCCCAAGTCCAAAAATTTCTTCAATTGCATTTTCAACTCTTGTAACTTAGGCGTTGACATTCGATATGGAGTTCTTGCTATTGATTCAATTCCAGGTTTCAATTCAATTGTAAACTCCAACTCTCTTTCGGGCGGAAAACCTGGTAACTCTTCTGGAAACACATTTACAAACTCTTGTACTTATACAGGAAGTTTTTCTAACCCTTTCGCCTCTCCCTTTTCATTTATTGCTAATATTGTATAAAGCTTGCATCCCTTGCGCATACTCTTTTGTAGCTGCAAAGAAGAAATAAATCTCAAGGACACCCCTTGGTTCCTTCCTACAATCACTCTACTCTGTCCCAAGTCATCTGTCAAACTTAACCATTTCATATTACAGTTAAGTATCACATCATGCAATTCAAACCAATCCATACCAATCACTATGTCATAATATCCTAAGATCGTGACATATAGGTTGGCCTTCATTAAAAATTCTACCAAGTTAATGCTACAGTATGTAACCTTTCCTCCAACCTTCTGTTTGGCACCCGATACCATTTCTACGTATCTGAACGCGTCCTGATCGACTCCATTTACCTTAATTCTCTTTAGTGTTGCACTATAAATAAATCCCTTTGTAGCACCTAGATCTATAAAAATACTAAAATTTTGGTCGACAATTGTACCTGACATCTCAAGCACAGTGGAATGGTGCTCGGCCTGGTGGTTATTCACCCCTGCATGAATCATGTGGGCCTTTCCCAAATCCCCAAATATAGTGGGTCATGTTGATCTAGCCTCTCTAGCCTTCTCAATTGGAAAGTTTCGTTGGTAATGTGGCTCTCCACATGTCCAACATCCAATCTTCGATCCAGTACTCATGGTCCTTGAAGTAGAAGTTGTTTTTCTAACAGTCTGTGACCCTAGTATGTTCTGCTGAACAGGCCTAAACTGTTGTTGTTGTGGACGACACTCCTATTGATGTGGTGGTCCTTTGTAAGGAGTCCTCTGATGAGGATTTGTTCATCGTGGTGTCGTGAAAATAGTTCCTCTGAACGTATCTCTATGCCTTGATTCCTGTCTAGATAGAGTCTAATGTTGTTGTGCTTCTGATGTCATCTATCCAGTATGTCTAGAAGGAGTCCTTCTATGACCCCTGTTGTCTAGCTCTTCCAAATCTATGAGGGATTTTTGAACTGCATCGTGCAATGTCTATGGAATTAAGATCCTCACCTTCGCATGAATGTTGAAATTAAGGTCGAACACAAAATTTTTGACCTTTAGCTTCTTCATGTTCAGATGTGGAGCATACCTAAGTAGCTCCATAAATCTAGCCTCATACTCTGGCACCGTATGACCACCCTGTAGTAAGGCATTGAACTCATTGAGTTGACGCTCAATGAAATTCTCAGACAAGTAACTCCCCTGGAACTGTTCCTCGAATAACTCCTATAACACGTCTTCGATGACCATGTTTAGTTGAGTCAAGAGTGTCTTCCACCCTAGAAGAGCACTCCCCTTCAGTTGAAAGACCACCATGAGGAATTTCATGTTGGAGCTCTAATTGTGAAGTGCAAAGAACATCACCATGTTCTCCAACCATGCCTCAGCGACTGAGTTGTCCGTGGCACCCATGAACTCGAGAAGCTTCACCTTCTTGAGTTCTCTATGTATGCTACCACTACCAGCTGAAGCACTTTGTGAACCGTCATTGGGTACATACGCTCTACCCTCATCTCTATCCAATTGGTTGATCAAGGCCTTTGACATCCTCTGAAAGGATCTCATCATACCAAACATATCTCCCACAACAACCTGCTCCTTCTCAATGACTTGTTCTTCTCCTTGGGAGTTAGACCCCTCTTGCATGGATGTCATCGAAGGCATCACACCTCTTCCTCTAGCACCACGTCTTCTACCTCCATGACATCCTCTAACCATGATTACTTGGATGGACAAATTTCAAAATTTAATTAGCGATAAGATTCAATCATTCATTTAACATGGTAGAAGATGCAACGGTCCAATGTTGCATGGGTTGAACCCGCTCTAATACCATATGTAACAACCCCTTCGTTACGACAACAAAGTGATGTACAAAAGAGGTAATTATTTTTTTTATTTTTTTTGAAACAATGTTACAATAATTAACATGCATCACAACATATATTAATAACTACACAATCAATATCATCAATAAACTGGAAACAATATCACTTTTATTCAATCATCCATATCTCATAAGATAACATAAGGAACTACTTGCCCAATCTATCCTCCATGGTTAGGACCTCCAAGACACATAAGAAACGCTCAAGTCCAGGATTCATTAGATTTATTTTGACCATTTAAGGTCTTAGGACTGGCGATTGTTATGAGGAACAAGGAGGTATGTAAATACCATTAATCCAAACATAAAAAGCAATCCGAGACTAGATTTATCAAACATACTTAACCATTAAATCTTAGTGATGCAATTAGAAATAACTACTATACCTACTCGATCTTTCACAAATCAATAAGTGCAATTGAGCAAGATGATAATACATAAAGAAAGTAAGACTACAAGGGCATAAGTACAATTCTTTTAAAAGATAAAGCTCTATTTCTATTCATCATTAGTAAATTGCCAAGTTCAGGTTCATTAAGGTCAAACTCCATTTATTAAGTTCTTTAAAGCTTCTGTAATCTAGTAAAATCCAAAATAGCTCAACTATATTCTCTTTTATTATGGGATAACTCATTAAGAATATATAAGGAAATCAAAATTTAATTTACATATCCATTACAAACCCATAACAAGATCAAGATCTTCTTAAAGCGAAGCATAAGAATTCTATTCTAATTTACAATTCAATTATAACATCCCATAACAGATTAAATATTCTTAAACATTACTTTAAGACTCAATAGTACTTTAATTATCCTTAGTAAATATAAAAGTTTGATCATAATAAACAATAAGAATTCTATTCTAATTTACAATTCAATTATAACATCCCATAACAGATTAAATATTCTTAAACATTACTTTAAGACTCAATAGTACTTTAATTATCCTTAGTAAATATAAAAGTTTGATCATAATAAACAATAATTGCATTCCTGCAACTTGCATATCCATTTTAAAAACATTAAGAGAAGACCCAACCTTATTAAGCGATACGAAGATTCAATTACTACTTTACCTATTTGTTTATAAATTATAAGAAACTCCTCATAGGATCAAATCTTCTTTAAGCCATACAACCAATTCAATGATACCTTACAATACATATCCATTTAAAAGTATAATGGAAGTCAAATTATAATGAACAATGTAATGAGAATTCAAGCTACTTTATTTATCATTTAAGAAGAGCTATGAGGAAATTCAAATCATAATAAGTAATATAATAGGGATTGAAGAACTAACTTACAGATTCATTAAAAGAATTAAAGAAAGATCAATAAGATTTCGATGCTAAATCAAAGTCCAATTTAAAGAACTAAAAGGAAATCAATAAATCATTCCATATTATATAAAAGTTAAAATGAAACTTTTGCTTATACCAAGCAAAGTGTAAGGGTGGAAGATCCTTACAGGGATGGCACCTTCTCATTACGTTTTGAACAAACAGATGTATCCTTTCATTAACCTCCTTAAGGAAACATCAACCAAACACTTAAGAAAACAAAATTGAGGGGAGAATATTAACACTTAATCTCCCATCCACAGGGTTCCGGATTCTGTTCTAGCCCTTACTCCGGCGCGCAGAAAAAATAGGCACTTTAACCAGCCCGGGATCCGGTCCTTGAAACATAATTAACTATGATAAATCAAATTTAACTCCATAGGCAGTGAAAAGAATTTGGTAATGGTTAAGATTTAAGGAAAAGGAAGTAAATAGTTACTGAGATTCTCACTTGTTGTGGCAATGCACATGTAGGTTCATCATTTATTAAGCTTTCAAAGAGTAATCAATTCCTGATTTTTGAAAAATAAAAAGAAGATACAACATAACTATTTTCTGGATTGTTCATTTACTGGCAGCAATCAAGTTTGACACACCATGAGGAAGGAAAAACATATGGGTAAAATATTGTGCTCAATGCAAGAGAAATTCTGGGAAAACACAGTCTTGCTAAAAGATACAAGAAGTGCAAAATATCAACACAAGATTAACGGATTTTGAGACAGTACGTGACCTTCCTTCCCAAATTACCATGGCGAATTAAAAATCCAGGCATCAATAAAGTAGAACTATGCATACCAAACATCTGAAGACGTAGAAGGATAAATCTCCTAATTGGAATTAGACATCATTGTACCCAGAGATTTATTCTCATACTTTTGTAAAACGAAATCGGTAGTTGCAAGGGTTAATTTAATTCTTCCAGATTAAGGTGATTCCTGGAGAATATATAAATATATAAATTACCAATCAATATTTGCAGACTTTCATTAATTGAATGTAAATCCCCCTATCAAATTTCCCTGAAAATAGACTTAGACTATGCTCCCACGAAGACTCAAAATCGGATCTGAACAAGACAACAAGCAACTACATGGAAATGTGGTTCCGGAATATGAAAACAAAATGCGGAGATCCCACAGGAAGGATATGCGGATCGACAAATTACTTACCAGGAAACCATACAAATTTAATCGAGGTTACAAGATTTTTTTTTTTTATAGTCCTCACGAATTCCCTTTCATAAAATTTAACTAAAAACTCAGAGAAATACAAATTTACAATTTTGTTTGGGAAATATATTCAACATGGTGGTATAATCTAAATTCTGGTATGCCATTTAAAGACAACGACCAAGATGAATCTTTCATTTCTTAGCATGTCTATAAGCAACAAATCAATCATTAAATATTAAAATTTAATACACAGAGAATCGTTCATGAATGCCATCATTGTTTATCTCATACACTTTGTAATGTATTAACAATTATCAAGGATGCGATTTGATAGTACATCATGAACTAATAAAAAATCACAACAGAATTTGTTCACTAGCGAAGTAAGTTAACGGAGATTTAATATTTTAACAAACAATCCAAGGCAGCCTTCAAGACGAAGCGTGTTCTGGACATACAATATATACTAGCAGTGAATCAGATTTCTCAATAGGGTCATAAAAGATTGGTAAAAATGGAAAGACAATTAACAAGGTAATGTTAATATACACAGGTTGAAATTGACAAAGCATCAATATTATAAATTCACTTCTAGCATACACATTAACCCATCAAGAGCTTGTAAAATCAATAGTAGAATTACATCACAAATCATGGAAAATTCTAAAAACTACATATACAAATACAAATCTTAATAATAATACCGTAATCGGCAAAGATGGGCTTGATGATGTTCTTCGGAGATTGACATTCCTTCATTTCTCCCACTTAGTAATCGATGAGACTTCAACAGTACCTCCCAACTAATGTTAGAGATATTCTTCTTCCCCCTTAGCCCACCGAGCCACAAAGGGGCCAAGCAAAAAAACCAGAAATACTATAGAACCAAATTTTCCTCTCAAGGAAGAGCTACCACTCTATCCTCAAACTTGGTCTCCCAACTCTGACAAATAAAACACAGTTCAAAAATGATTTTGGGAGCATAACTTTACCATTAACCAGTGTGATCCTTTTCCCATATATACCATTTGTTTTATATAATATTCCTCACTGACACATGTCCACATGCATTAATTAATTAATTTTTTAATTAAATAAATTAATATTATTCACCCACACACTTGTCACTCTCTCCCCAAGTTGCACAAGTAATTACAAGTTTTTATTTTAATTAAAAAGTCAAATTCTCTCACATCCTCTCATGTGTTCCTATTTTCTCTTTTAGTTGTCCCTTTATTCCCCAGATTTTCATTAATTAAGTGTTTCCTAACTATATCTTAGTTAGAGTTTGATAATGAGATCTTAGTTAGAGTTTGATTCAGAGTATTCTTCTAGTTAGACTAGTGGTAGGTTGTCACAAGATTCTTTTCAAGGTGTTCTCCTATTCTCTCCTATTATTATTTCTTCTAATTTTAAAATCCAATTTATTAATTTTATGTACACATGTGCATTTTATCATATCTTTAGATTTTCTCACTATTTTAAATTATAAATTGGTTTGTCTCATTCATTTTTAATTTAATTAATAATTTAATTTAGTCTCCTAATTAAAACTTAAACTTAGGTTTTGAATTTTATTGGTATTTATAATTAATAGGTTCACTCCTAAATTAATTATTTTAAATTCGACAAGGTCAACTTAAATCATTGTTTTCTAGGCCACCTAGATTCATTGACTCAAGTTTTTAGATTACACGACGTTCCCTTCAAGATGCACCTCTATGCTCCAATTGTGCCACTCTCCTTTGAATGGTTTTGGTAGTTGTCCAACCCTTGGAGTCAATACTCCACTCGAGAAACCTTGTGAGAGACTAAGGGATTCTAAGAAATAAAGATTCTGCTTTATTGCATTCCCCTTAGAAATATTTGTGAGCGACTATCTCAGTCTGCTCTCATGACATCGTGGACCTATTAAACTAGGTAATCATTAACCTACAATTCAAGCCACAGTGGGAGTGCTAGTAGGATGTGACAGGGACTCTGCCACACCTCTCCCTCAATGTCTGTATTGTTGTGCATGGACCCTTTAATCCTTATGTGAATATTACTAACAAGCATCACCAACCTGCATCCATTGAAAAAACACTGTCATTGATCCATATAAATATTCATTTTAGGCATATGTCACATATGCCTAAAATGAATACTCAAACCAAACACAACCCACTCCCTAACTCAATCTGGAGTCCAAGGTATTTCGTTGATGCCATCAGCATCCACAATCTGTCAAGTGTCTTATGCACTCAGGGAAAACTCGTCAATAGCATCTGTCAATACATATATATCAAGTAACAATAAATCACAACCCATCAAAATGATCATGTAAAATCCATAGTCAAAACAAATAACAATGTACTATAACTGGATCACTTTCACGCAAGTGTCCCCAAAGAATAAGTCAATAACATGTGCTCAGTAGAGCAGGATGTTACAAATCTCTAGATCTTCTTTCAAAACTTGAACAAAAAAAACATCTAGTTTTTCAATAATATCTTATCCTAAAAAGTATTATATTTCTTGAAAATAATTTTTTCCCCCACAAAGTCGCCAAAAAATGTTGAATTTCAATTGGTCACAATCAAAATGGAATCCTCAAGAAGATAAAATCCCCCTTCATTTTTATAGAGGTGGTACTCCTCTGTAAAATGTTGGAAGATTCTTTGTATGGTTCTATAATGAATGCAAAGGGCGAATGCTAAAGAGAAAACCCAAAAATATATTCCTCTGTAAAATGTTTTTTTATAGAGGTGGTACTCCTCTGTAAAATGTTGGAAGATTGTTTGTATGGTTCTATAATGAATGCAAAGGGAGAGTTCTAAAAAGAAAACACCGAAATATATTCCACTGAAACTTGTATATACAATTGTACAACCCTTATATATAGTTATACAAATATACATCATACCATTTGAAGAAAGAAAGGATAAAGTGTGTCAGCGGAAATCTGTATCCACAAGGTTTTGGAGTCTCCTTTCAACATACATTATTCATTTCTTATAAAATAAAATGAACTTGGAATTTGCTATGACTTTTGGAAGATGAAAAAATAGAAATGGACAAGTCTTCAAATACCATTTTTGGAACTCAAAAATATTTTGATAGGAAATACATTTGAAATCACGTTCTTTCAACTTGAAGCCTGAGAAATCACTAATGTAGTGCTCTGAAGTAGTTCTTTATAAAAGAAATTTATAGCAATGTCCCAAATATGACACGTTTAATAATGTCAGAAACAAGAGGGCTGAAACAACCTCTACAAAATCTCAATGACAACTAATGAACTGAATGAAATGGATATTTTATTTTTACGATGAAGGATATTGCTCCTCTGAACCTGAAATATTACAATATGACTGAAGAACTTAGAGAAAGAATTGCTTAGACCTAAATCTTCATGTTTGTCTGACAATACATGAAAGATTTGATGGAATGAAATAGAGAAAAAGAAAATTTAAGGAGAGAAAAGTTTTAAGCATGTCAATTAATAGAATCTTGGAAATATAGATATTTGATTCGTGTAGAATCTTCACCTCTATAGAAACCTCTCACTTCCAACCTCACTTTGATGGTGCTCTTTCTCTTTTAAAATCTACTTCCAATGCTTCTTGAAGTAGTTAGAGTTTTGGTATTTCTATGAACTTCCACACACTTGTATTCTTGGAT
Organism: Picea engelmannii; assembly: GCA_009831015.1. Lineage (NCBI taxonomy): Eukaryota > Viridiplantae > Streptophyta > Pinopsida > Pinales > Pinaceae > Picea > Picea engelmannii. The sequence goes on from ML788903.1 coordinate 326,214, forward strand.
TAACCTCTTTAATTAATTCTTTATTAAAGTTTCATTAATGAATTTGTATCATTGAAATTTGTGCCTTGAAGTGGGTCCCATTTCCTCTTTAATAAAAACTATTTAATAAGATTTTATTTTCAAATTGACTGCCTTTTAAAAAAGTGGACTGTTTTTATTTATTTTTTGAGCATAAAAAGTACATTATCAATCATGGAAACCATTGTAGATGCAATATTCATCATTCCATATTTACAAAGAATCCTCCTAAGTGAAATTTGGAGTTATGGATCTCAAGTTATAACCTCGGGAAGTTGAGGTTCCATGCAGATTTAACAATAAGAAATGGAAATTGAGCCAAGTTTGTTTTCAATTTCTTGGAAAATTGTGGCCAAATTCATCCCTTCCATCCTCTTCCTAGTCAAATTAAATTTCCAACAAGGTATATTTTTCCCCAAATAGAGATCGGGAACTCAAGATATGATCTCGAGAAATCATAGACTCAACCACCATCCATCCAATTTGTGGATTAATCTTTGCCCTTCATTAAAATTTGTCTTTTAAAATCCCACATGCATTTTGGTAGTTGATATTGTAGTGTGTGTATGGTAAATATTACCATGCACTTCATGTGAAACAAAAGGAAACTATGGAGGCCGATCCTTAGGAAAATCATGACTTAATAAAATTTTGATGGCCCACTTGCCGAGCCACCACCTTGTAAGCATCCTTGTCATCACCCAGTCAACATTGAGTCAACGTCCATGTCATCACCATGTGTCACAGTGTCATTGAATACCATAGGCTTCCATTTTTTATCACGTTATTGGTCACCACATGTCATCACATGATTGGTTAACATATCTTGGAATTAAACTTAGGAAATAAGTTAAGTAAGGAGTGGGAAAATAGAATGATACGAGAGAGATTAGATGTAGAGGAGGTTGCAGGAGTAGGGGTTGGATCAAATGTGAGTATTGCGACATTGTGAGGGATATGGAGAGATAAATAGGGTAAAGGAGAAGGTACAACCAAAACCATGGAAGAGAGAGGATCATGTGTGGAGGAGAGAGGTAGTAGAGAGAAAGGGAAGGGAAAATAAAAATAAAACTAAGTATTTGAGAATGAAGTGAGGGGTAAATGGGAGAGTGGAAATTTTCAAAAATATTCTAAGAATGAAGAAAAATAAGAGGGGGAGAAGGAAAGTGATGAGGTGAGGAAAATATTCTAAGTATGGAGAATGGGATGAGAGAGGAAGAGGGGAAATATGAAAATAAAAGTAAGGAGTGGTAAAATGGAACGAGAGGGGAGGGATGGTATGTAGAGGAGGCCGTGGGGGTAGGGAGTGGCTCAGATGTGAGTGTCACGATGCAGTGAGGGATATGGAGAGATAAGGAGGGGAAAGGAGAAGGGGCATATGAACTCGTGGAGGAGAGAGGATCGGGTGTGGAGGAGAGAAGTAGTGCAGAGAGGGGGAAGGGAAAATAAAAATAAAAATAAGTATGGGAGAGTGAAGTGAGGGGGATATGGGAGAGTGAAAAATTCAAAAATATTCTAAGTATGGAAAATAATGAGAGGGGAATAAGGGAAGTGATGATGTGAGGAAAATATTCTAAGTATGGAGAATGGGATGAGAGAGGAAGATGGGAAATATGAAAATAAAACTAAGTATGGAAGAGTGGTAGAATAGAGTGATAGAGTGTAGGAAGATGTGGAATAAGTATGGTGGTAGAGTGTAATGGGATAAAGAATAAGAAATAAAATGAGTACTAAGAATAAGTACTGAGGATGATTACCAAAAGAGAAACCAACTGTAAGAGAAACTAGTTGTGTTGCACATGGAAAAAGTGTTATTTTAGACAAAAATGTGGATATCTTAAGCATACAGTTTCAGATTTTGAATCTATAAGATGGGTAAGATGAGACCAAGGGATACATTGTGAGTTTATGATTTTTCAAAATTTTCTTCTTCTTATATTTTTTTTTTTTACTATTCCAAAAAGTGGGAATTAGAGGTGTCCAAATTTTTTATCAATGCATGTCTATACCATCATCGAGCCTTCCTTAAGAAACTCTTTCTTTCCTTTTTCAATCGGGAAATTTATTTTGGAATATGACCCTAGAATATTTCAACAATATATATATATATATATATATATATATATATATATATATTAATGAGCTCATCTACAACTGTCATCTCCCTGATTTTTCTCTTTAATCTACCAATCATCTAGTTGTCCTTTCCTACTAAGTTGTTAACACCAATCAATTCATCCACCGATTTTTCTCCTAGACTTTCATTGGTGGGTAGACTACCTGATTGGATTTCCTTAACAATTTTCATAATTTCTGGGTCACCATGCAATTCATTATGCTCTACAGACTGCTCATGCACAATCATTGTTTCATAAAGAGTCTTTGAATTCTTTTTCTTAGGAGGGGTATTGACTATTACATCATTCTTTGTTTTTCTATGAGGTTGACTTGATTCTCCCGCGAGTCGGGTGACCCGACTCCTTATCATTCTTGGTGGAGTAGGTGTCTCTGAAACTCCCCTGTTTCTCGATTTTGTTGGTTTCTTTAAGATCGAGATGACTTGAAATTATTCATCCCCTGCCTCAAACTCAAGGTCTGATTTGTTCATACCTGATTCAATTTTTGCTTCCTCGGGTTCCTCTTCAGGTTCCTCAGATTATTTATGAAAATTTTTGTCTTCCTCATACTTCTCTTCATCCCCTTCAAGTTTCTCTTCAACCTATTCAAATTTTGTCTCTACTCCCTTAGGATTAGGTTTTGTCTCTTCCCTTTGAGCTTCCCTGAACTAGTTCTGGGATATGAAATCCTCCTAGGTGTTATTTTTCTTCCCGAGCTCCTCCAAAACTAACAGTTTCACAAGACCGTGATAATGTAGATTCTACTCCATCTTTCTGGTGTATACTTTCCTTTGTGTCATGGCTACCATATTGGTCAACGATTTCCATAAAAAGTAAGTAAGGTTAATCCTTTTTTCCCTTAAAATGAAATAAGAGCGTGATATGGTAAAGGAACGTGAGGCTAAAACGACCCTTTCATGTAATATAATTTTGTAGCATGATCAATATATTTGTATATCTCCTTTTCAACAGGAATCGTGTTGTCCCTTAGACCACTTTGTCTTCATGCTAGTTAGCTTAAAGAATTGAGACAAACTCAATTTCTCTATTTTCCTGCTCTTGAACCAATGTTCATCGTCTTGAGGGAGCTTTGTTGCCTTCTCAATAGAGTCCTCTAAGATTGTGAGCTCCAAATATCTAATGACTTCCTTGATTCCACCAAACCCTAATGAGAATTCCTCGATAACTAATGAGTTGTGCCTGTTGTACTTCAAGAAGAAAGGTAGCCAATTTGTCTTCTCTATTCTCTTTATGCATTTTGGGTAGGATTCTTGTAGCTTGGTTCCATCTGGTTTGATCCTGAGTTCACTCTTCATCTTCTCTCATAGTAGGGAGATGTAGGGTACATTTGATGATATTCGGTCCAGTCTACAGGAAGAGGGGGATTCACAATACAACGACGATAAGGTTGAAACAAAAGTTTTTGGGAAATCATGATAATGATGATTTAATCGTCATGATATGATTTAATAATTCACTTAGAGTAATTATCAACGTAGCAGGTTTTGAAATGATGGATATTCACGCATCCGGTGGTGGAGGATTATGCAATAATTCCAAATTGAGTAATGGAAAGGTTGTCAATTCGATGCATGTGTGACAGTTCATGGATATAGGTTCATAGTTGGTGCAATTAGATCCAAAGGTTGTCATAGTATTAAAATTTTCCAAATTTAATAAACAAAATGAATATTAATAACTTACCCAAGCTTCAATTACATGGAATTACCTTACCATTTGATTGAATCATCTTTGTTGAGCCATACCTTTTATGAAAGTTATGAGTTATGCATTCTAATGCAAGAAGTTTGTTCTGGATTGGATTATAAAAGAATACTCTATATCATGAAATTCTTACCAAAAAATGTAGATATGATATATGATTCTAGTAGGAATCCATGGTGTACTCATGGAGTCATATTTCTCTTGTTCTAGAATGGAGAGCCTTGTTCTCATCAATTCCTATAAATGATATAACAGATGTAAGAATTATAACCATTGTATACAAATAAATCTGTCCATGAAAATAATATCGGATCAGGAGTGAGAACAGGAACAAGAATAGGAACACTATTAAAAACTTGAAGACTAAATGTTGCATGCTTGCTCTAGTTTGAACTGCTACAATATCTTCGTCCTTACCCACTTTCATACATTTCCTTCCATGTGAATAAATTTGTTGAAGTCAAACATGGAAGGGAATCGTTGGATTACTAGTCATTAATGGACGTCGTTAACCAACGCGAGATTTATCACCAATAATGTCAATGAGAGTCAAGGTAATCCAATTCATCCTTTCAAGTACAAAGGGATGTGTTGGAGTTGAGTAACTTGAAAGATCCGAAAGTAAGGGGGCATTAATGCATCCCCACTGGTTTTTTTTGTATTATTGGAATCAACAACGGGCGGTTCTTGTACTCGCATGACACGGGGTCGATTTTCGTCTGCTACCTCTATAACCTCCAGGTACATCCACACAGCCTACAAGCATGAGGCATGAGTACATCGGGGTGACAATCGAACTTGAGACCTCCTTTTTACATATTTCCTTCCATTTACATGACACTTTCCAGTTGGTCTACACCCCTTCGGGAAATGCATCCCCATTGTTGCCAGCGAGATAATTTTTCATTAAGGCATATAAATCCCAAGGCATTGTCACAATATCTGATCTCAAGGTCCAGATGAGGAGTTGAAGTCGATGGGCCGATATTATTGGAAGGAGGGACTTAGTGAATCCCCCATCATCCAACGTGAGAACCATAAAATTATTGAATAATTTGAAAATATGAACTATCAAAAGATACAATTTTATTTGGGAACCTCACCATCCATAAACTTGGTTTTCAAGTGAGGTTCTGACCCAACTGCGCCAAAATTCCCAGTTTTCACAACTGAGCATTATTTTTCTCTTTACTTTTTATTGTTATTTTTATTTTCTAATTTTGTTTTATTGGAAATGGAAGAACTAAGAAGAGGAAGGTTGTGGGGAAACCCCCTCACCTACCATCTGTAATTAATCCTACTCCATGATGTGCTTGAAAACTCCCCCCTTATATTTAGGATTTTGATACAACATGAGAATGTTCCCATTAACCAAGAAGGAGACCTTCTCATCATCTATAGTTTGAATATTAATAGATCCATTATCGAAGATAGCCTCAATATCGTAGGAGAAAAGACAATGGGTGTTAAAATCCCCCTTGAAGTCCTTCAATCTGGAGTTGAACAAAGGTTCTCAGTCACCGACCTTGAATTGTTTCATCTTAATGAATTTTTCATGCCACTTTTCCCTCTGCTTCTAGATGAGATCAATATGTTGGAAATATGTTTGGCGAATTTCAACCAACTCATTGAGTTGAACAATTCTTTCCTTCTATGCCTCGGTCAATTCCATCCCTAATTTTGTTGCCATTCATAATGTTTTGATATGAAATTATATGGGAAGAAGGACATGTTTCCCATATACTAACTCATATGGGGAAAAACCAATAGTACTCCTCCATGTTTTCCTGTGAACCCATAAGGATTCGGGAACTATGTCTACCTAATCCTTCTTGTGCAGTTGGACTGTCTTTGTTATAATTCCTTCCAAAACCTTATTTGTAAACTCCACCTACCCATTGGCATGTGGGTGATATGGGGAATATTTATTGTGCTTGATGAGATATTTTTGAGTAATTTCCTATACCAACTTAGATATAAATTGAGTCCTCTGGTCGGTAAAAATTTCTCTAGGTACTCCAAAGCAAGTAATAATATCTTCGAACAAGAAATACACTATTGATATTTCTATTTCTTTGAACAAAACCTTTGTTTCTACCCATTTCGTAACATAATCAATGTAGAATAAAATGTACTTCTTACCCTTGGATGGGGGGTTGATTGGCCCTACAAAATCCAAGGCCCATTTTTCAAAGGGTCCTATAAGGACTTGCAACTGAAGCGACATCTCATCTACTTGAACTAGATGGCCCATCCTTTGGAAACTATCACATCCCCAGATATACTTCTTTACATATCGAAAGAGAGTAGGCCAGAAGTAATTAGAAAGGAGGATCTCGTAGGTTGTACTTCTACCTGCAAAGTTCCCCCCCCCGAAGCTCAAGATGGCATGCTTTAAGGATGTTGAACATATCATCCTCTCTCACATATCTGCAAATAATAATTCCAGGACCAGTGTAAAAGAGATCCCCTTTAATCCAAGAGTATGGAGCACTCATTTTAACAATCCTTCTCCTTTCCTTGGGAGATAAGTGAGGTGGAAATTTTCTTGTAGTAAGATAATTGGTGATGTCTACGAACCATGGTGAATTAGTAGATATAGAAAATAGATTTTCATCCAAAAAATTGTCATCAACAAGAATATTCTCACCTTTATTATCAAGCCTAGAGAGGAAGTCTGCTACCTGATTTTCCTTACTTGGTCGGTCAACAACAACCAACTAGTGATTATGCCATTCTTAATAGGTTTGTTCATCAAGTAGCTAATGGAAGAGTGGTCAATATGAATAAAGAATTCATACCCTGTGATGTAATGCTTGAATTTATTAATTGCATAAAATTTTGCAAGGAACTATTTCTCAGTCACAATGTAAATTAATTCAGCTAGAGCTAAATTCTTGCTTATGAAATAAATAACATAAATTAAGAGAGTTTCCTTTTGACCCAGTACAACTCCTATGGCTGAATTTGATGCATTGGTCGAGATATGTAATGAAAGGTTCCATTTTGGTCCTCTCAACACTTGGGCTAAGGAGATATTTTCCTTGAGTATATCAAAGGGACGTTGACATTCATTGTCCCAATAGAACTCAACATATTTTGTAAGCAATTTGAATAGGGGTATTACTATCTTCATAAACATTTCTACAAATCATCGATAGTATCTTGAATGAACTAGGAAGCTTCAGACTCCCTTTTGATTAGTCGGAGGCATCATGTTGACAATTACTTCTATTTTATCTAGATCTACCTTTATTCCTACAGCTGACACATGGTGAACTAATACGATTCCTCTAGTCATTATCATAAAACATTTCTCATTGCTTAATGCAATATTTGTCTCTCTACATCTTCTTAGAAATTTTTCAAGGTTAGTCAAATATTCATCAAAAGTATCACCTACCACAGTAAATTCATCCATATATATTTTCATACAATCATGTAATAGATTGGAAAAAATACTAAGAATTGCTCACTGAAATATGGTCGGTGCGTTGAATAAACTGAAGGGAAATACCTTGTAGGAATATGTCCCTCATGGACCTGTAAACATTGTCTTGTCATGGTATTATAGATAAATGTGGATTTGGTTATATCCACGAAACCCATCCAGGAAAGAAAAGTATTTCTTTTCAGCTAGTGTATCCAAAACCTGGTCAATAAAAGGTAGGGGGGAATGATCTTTCAGGGTGGCCTTGTTCAATTCCATATAGTCTATGCATACCTGTTATTTCCCATTATTTTTAGGAATGATCACTAATGGTGACACCCACTGACTATCTGATATGGGATAAATGAAACCGATATTCAAAATTTTATGCAGTTCGACTTTAATTATCTCCCTCAAGGATGGATTCATTCTTCTTTGTGGTTGTCTAATAGGGTTGGAATATTTTTTAATATAGATGTGGTGGATGGATATGTCTGGGTGAATACCTTTCATATCAATATATTCCCATGCAAAGGTGTCTGAAAAAATTCTTAAAACCTGGATTAATTTCCCTTTAGGTTCATTGTCTAAAGCAAAATTTATGTTGAATTTTTTTTTTCAGGAAATATTTCAACACTCTTATAATCATATTCATAAATTGAGTTCACAAGAAATATTAATGAAAAGGAAGAGGATATTTCCTCTTCAGTGAAATTATCTTGAAAATTTTGTCCAAGAAGACAATCAATAGAAGTTTGAATGTGAGATGATGACTTCCCCCAAAATACTGCGGGAGATATGGATTAGTTATGCAATGATTGATCATATTATTTTCTGTATTTTCCTTAAGGATCATGGCTTCTGCAATAGTAAGAATAGGTTGAACAACTTCATCATTGTTGTTTTCATCAATACATTGTGTGCATTCAATTTCATATCTTGGTTTAGCAGGGGGGGTATAGGGTAAATGTTTTGGTCTTAGTTCCATGTGTAATTGTCATATTCCTGGACCTACAACCAATGCAAGCATCAACTGTGTCCAACCATGGTATCTCTAGGATCAAAGGGTTCCCAACCATGTTATTTTTGGGTTGTATGACATAAAATATGTTGGGTACTCCCATGAGTCCAGTGAGACAATCACATCTTATAATATTCCCTATGTCTTAAGTTTAGATCAATCAACCATTTTAAACATGGTGGGTGTAGGGAGGGTATCATGAAGTCTCAATTGATTTAATGTTTCTAATGTAATTATGTTTTGTTAGGATATTTAGACACTTAGGAGTTAGTTAAGATCTACTTGGTCTAATATGTCATTAGGTAAAAGTGTGTTTCTTTAGTATGCATTTGTAGTTAGGAAATCCGAAGGTCATGACATGTTCTCGACATAGAGTGATCCGATGGTTCATACTCTCCTCGATCTTAATGGCCATTGATCCATGGCTTAACACCTAATTGGTCCATGATCTCTATTTAAATAGCATGGAGGTTCATTTGCCAATGATCGATTGTGAGAAACTCTCTTGTAAAATCTCTTTGTAATCTTTTTCTTTGCATTAATAAACTGCTCCAAGTGGTCGCGTTGGCTGGGGCCGTGGATGTTTCCCACATGAAAACATCGGTGTGTTGATATTTGATCTAGTTATGTGAGTGGTTACTGAAGGTGTTCGTCCTCTGTTGGAATACCTGTGTTGTCGAACATGGTATCAGAGCCTGTTTGAAGACCCGCTCCTGTTGTAGATCGAGATCGTGAAGCTGAGTTACCTCATCTCCATTTTCTGGCATTTTCATACATTTCTAGGCTGAGAGGATTGTTCCATTGCTTCCGGAGCACTCGTTTCATTTAGGAACACTTTTTGTTTCACTCGAAAAGGTTTTTGTTTGCCCAAGATACGACCATTACAGTCATATCCAGAGGTATAAAGTCTGAATACACATTTTTTTAAAAATTTTGCAAAGTTTTGATTTTATTTCGGTTTGTATTTTTTATTTTTGGGCTGCTACTCTTTTAGATCTGCGTATGCTCTTTTCCCCATGCCTTGTGCGATCTTGGAAAATTAGAAATAGATAGGAAAAGGTGCATCTTCCGGGTAAGCTAACCGAGATCTAACCCTTGTTGTCATCGAGAAGCGAAATTTTTTTCTTGTGTGTAAAGAGTTTTTTTGGAGCATGCTCTCCAAGGCTGTTTTCCATAACAACAACAACAACAACCCCAATCCTCCTTCTGAACATTACAATATGTTTTTCTAGACTATTTGGTTAAAACTTGCCTTATTAAGCAAGAGGTCTTGAGTTCAAGTCTCTCTTTTGTTCCTTTTTTTGAAAAAGTTCATGCTAAAAATTGTAAAGTGCATTTCACTTCAAGTATAAAAGTGAATCACTATAAGTAGCTTTATATTTTATTTTAGAGTTATTTTGCATGCTGTTATAAGGTAACCTCATTGTAAAAGTGATCCCCACTTCTTTTTATAAAAGTGGGTCACTTCATAAAGTAGCTTACACTATCACGTGGTTATTTGGTTACCGTTTATGCCTTTTTTAAAAGGGGCATAACTCTCACATCGG
>ML788903.1:340273-354341 GCA_009831015.1 Picea engelmannii
AGGAGTTCAAGAAGTTGTCATTAAGGGGGGATAGGCTCTAATGCCTCCTTCCTTCTCCTATTGTGTCATTATTGTAAATCCTTCAATCCTATCCCAAGTTGTTCTTAAGGGGATATGTTAGGATATTTAGACACTTAGGAGTTAGTTGATATCTACTTGGTCTAATATGTCATTAGGTAAAAGTGTGTTTCTTTAGTATGCATTTGTAGTTAGGAAATCTGACGGTCACGATATGTTCCCGACATAGAGTGATCTGACGGTTCATACTCTCCTCAATCTTAACGGCCATTGATCCGTGGCTTAACACTCGATTGGTCCATGATCTCTATTTAAAGAGCATGGAGGGTCATTTGCCAATGATCGATTGTGAGAAACTCTCTTGTAAAATCTCTCTGTAATCTTTTTCTTTGCATTAATAAACTGCTTCAAGTGGCCGTGTTGATTGGGGCCGTGGATGTTTCCCCGTAGGGGTTTTACCACGTGAAAACATCAGTGTGTTGATCTTTGATCTGGTTATGTGAGTGGTTACTGAAGGTGTTCGTCCTTTGTTGGAATACCTGTGTTGTCGAACATGTTTATGGTTTCATCCAAGTTGATTAGGGTGTTTGTAATGGGATTCCTATTGATCAATATTGTGACTACAGGATTCCTAGAGTCCACATATTTTTCTGCAGTGATTTCATTGGACATGAGGCTTGACAAAATCCCTACGACTTGGATGGTTGGGGGGTTCTTTTTTCATCTATCTAGATTCTTAATTCATAAGTACTAAGTGTTTTAGTGTAGATGGGATGTCCTTTATTTCTTGCATCAAGGGTGTCTTAGTACAAAGATTCTTCAGTTCTAACATCAAATCAAACTCAAATGGTACAATTGATTTTTCTAGTGCCAACCTCTCTAGGAAAGGAGGTTGACCATATTTTAATAGTTGTTCATTTTGAGAACTACTTTGTGGGGCAGTCTAAACTTGAGACTTATTTTGAGATTTGGATGGTAATGGTGATGGAGTTTGAAAATTTTCAAATTGGGTAAGAGTCTCTTCTCCTTCATTTTCTTGGATAAGCACTGAGGGTTTTGGGTAAATAACTTTCCTAGAACTCGGGTGATTTTTCTGAAATGATATGGGTGTGATAACATACGTGGGAGAGTTTTGTAGATTAGTTCCATACATGGCCTGAATTGGCTTATTATTATTAGAATTTGGGATAGTTTGGGAATGGATTTGGGTTGAATGTGGAGAGTTTTGAGGATATGGTAATGAAAGTTGTTGTGGCTAGTTAATTTGTTGTTGAGGAGTTTATGAGGGGTAAGTATATGGACCTATGGTGTTGGTGCAGGATAGGGAAAAATAGTCATGCCATCATAAGAAGGGCCATTCCAACCTTGATCTTAATTTTGGTGTGGATTGGGATGAGGTGGTCAATGTTTCCATGGCGTAGGAACATTCCACTTCTAATTATCAATATAAGGAAATTGAGATGCATAGTTTTGAGCCATACTTGAAGGTCTTTGCGATAGCTTTTGTGGTTCCATTGTATATAATGAAGTTGAGGCTCCTTGCTCTCCAAGATATATTTACTTGATTGTTGGTAGGGAAGGAGAGTCTTTAGTGACATGGGATTCCTCGCAAATGCCACAAATTTCAATGTTGTCAAGTGGGCATTCCTTCCAAGGGTGTTTCTCTCGACACTTGGGGAAAAATATGGATAGATATTTTTTCGACGATTCCTTCTTCTTTACCTGCAAAACATCCAATTGAGAACTCAAAGAGATGAGAATATTAGTTTTAAAATTTTCAAACATTTAACTAATTTCAACCTTTGTGACCCCGGCTCCTGCAACAAATTTTGTGAACCTGGAAGTGGCATCTCAGGAGCTTCTACTAGTCTTGGATTTTCCTCTCGAATATTGTATGCACAAATCACAAACCTCATCGTATGGTAGTTGAGAAACGTCACTTGATCCTATTAGGTTGATAACTTCCAACAATTCATTCCTTATGCCTCTTAGAAAAATCGTTCTCATTGTTTCTTTACTTATTTGGATTTGTTTTGACCTTTGAAGGTTATACTAGAATCACTCTACGTAGTCCTCCAAACTTTTTTCCTCTCTTTGTGTCATCTTGAATATTTATTCTTTGAGTTCTATTCCCTTACAGTAGTCTTGGTATTTCCTTAGAAATACTTTCTTCATCTCATCCCAAGTTTGAATGCTATCCCCACCAAGGCCCATAAACCATCTGAGGGATGCACCTTTTAGGGTAGTAGGAAATAATTTTAACTTCTAGGCAGTAGTATATTAATCATAGCTCCTACAAAGTACATAAAGCTCAAATAAGAATGTATTAGGGTATTCACTAGATAGACCATGAAATTTTGGTAGAGAAGATGGGAGGATGTTCTTCATTTGCGCTATTCCACTAGGATATATGATAGGGAATTCAAAGGTCAATATATCCTCATGGTTGTTTCCTGTTACTTATTCTTCTACCATATCGGGCCACCAAAGAGGTATTTCTTATGCTACAGATGCGTCATAGGTTGTTGCCACTATTTCTAGGTCTTGAATAAGATTGGTTTGGAATTCAATGTCAAGCTTCCCTTCTACAATAGGAGTGAGCACTGCCTCTAGTGTGGGAATCTCCTCCTTGAGTGGTTCAAGTATAGAAACCTTCTTATATCCCTCAGATCTTATTCCTAAAGTTCCTCCTCCAACCATCCCTGCCAAGGGGTTAGTATAATGGGTGGTACTTACAACACCACTAGATGGGGCAACAGGGTTGGGTTTCTTTTGAGGATTTTTACCTCCAATTCCCTTAGGTTATTCATACAGTCTTTATCATTCTAGAAATTAAAAATACTAAAAATAAAAATTCCAACATGACAAGGGCCCATGGAGACTCACGAGAGTACTCTACATAGGATTTCACCTTTCATCTTACTTCTTCCACCTTCCAAGTTGAAAAATGTCGGTCCGGAAAAAAACTAAAAGAAAACAATTGCACACACTCTTGAGATTATATATTTCAATGCTTCCCTGGAAACGATGCCAAAATGTTGGGAGAATTATATAACAGTGATTTGGTATATTAATTATCAATCTGGGTTTGTATACTTGTGAAGCACCAGAAAAAATATATGCAGAACAAATATTCGAGACACCATTCCAACAAGCTATGAAATAAATTCAATCTAATTTCTCATCTAACAATGAACATTTTAAGGTCGCATTGCAGGTTGGATACAAATTTTTATACCCAAAAGTACTCTGTTGGATCCACTCTATTAGTCATACTGGCAACCATTAACTTGAAACAAAAGAAACACAATCAAAAGCACTAATACATGTGATCAAGTTAATTATCATGGGGAGTTGTATATTAGTGAAGTATGGAAATCATCAATTGCATCAATTTTTAGATCTAGACAATTATTGTCCAAAGAATCACCAACTAAACCGTCAAACAATAAAGCATGAAGCTTATTGTTCACAAGCATTAGATGAACTACAACATAAATGAAATTTCAACATTAAGTAATTGATCTCACTACATAATTTTGATCAGACTGTCTACAAGAATTGAAATTAATGAATTAATTCCAATAACATAATTATAATTAATTTTAGTGTAACAAATAGATAAACAAAACAAACTAGGGTGCTACTTATAAGATGAAGGGGGGCCTTCCTTCTCTCATAAGTATGCCCACTAACACTTACAAGCTTAGGAATGCAACATATAAATGCACATTAACCAATCTTTATAATCCAAAATTAATTGAGTACATAGAAATATATTGCATAGAGTTCAATCTGCTCATGTGATGAACCTACCAAATTGTATCTTCGAGCATGATTGCCTCTAATATTTATACAATGAGTTTCAAATTAAAGACTAAAAACTCTCGAACTTCCAATATTGTGAAATTGACTAAACATAATCAACATATTACAATTTAATCTTTGAAAAAACCAATTCAAACAAAAAAATCTTATGACAAGTCATTTTGTTATGATTTCATGATTGAATGCATGAAATTGCAACAAACTCGTGTGCATTAAAGAAATTGGTGAGAACATGGACCAAACATAGTGCCTTTGTTGTTGTAGTGTTAGCCAAATTGGATAGTGAATGTCCATGTGTACTTGATTCTCTACAGAACCCATATCTATGAATCAGATGGAATAGGTGGAAAATATCTCAACCATCGAGGAAAGTACAAGACCTGTTCAATAGAATTGAGTAATTAACACATTTCATTCATTAAACAAGGAAAAATGAAATACTTAGGCTAAGACAAATACCTTTGAACCAAAAATGCATTTTCAGTGCTATATGGTAAAATATATGTCATTATAGGATAATAGGATGGAAAATGGAAAAATAAATACACTACAAGGAAAATACCTTTTAGCGAAGGTTATAGCAGAGGTTTCTAGTGTTACAAAATTGGCAAAAATTGTCAAAACAACCTCTGCTACAACATTTGTTTTTTATAGCGGATGTTTTTGCAGATACTATAACGAAAGTTGATTATAAATAAAAAAAATATAGGCGGCCAAAGGTGTTAGCATATGCTTACAAATAGGTGTGTTTGTATAAGGAAAACACGTCGGTGAGTACATACACCTACAACACCGATGATGTACACTTAACGTCAAGCATTGGGGCAGTAAAATATGCAAGCACCAAAGTAGTAAAATATTTAAGCATCAGGGCATTTGTCTTATGAGCACCGGGTCTTTAAAAGTAAAACACATCGGGGGAGTTAAAAATAATTAAGCACGAAGGATTTCTACTTAGAACGCATCGGTGCATTATTTATAAGAAGGCATCGATGTTGTATAAAATAATATGCACCAGTGCGTTACCTGGAAAAACCCTCCGATGCATTAAAAAATTGAAATCACTGGTGATTTTTAGTAACAAACAAGCCCCGGTGCTTATCAATAATACAATAGCACCGATGTGTATTAATATCACAAAAGCATTGGTGCTTCGTATAAGCTTAATGCACCGAAGGCCAATTTTTTAATATAATTTTGTGGCATTAAATAAATATTGAAACCAGTGCTAATTTGTAACATCCCGCTCTTGCACGCACATGATTTGACTTATTCTTTAGGACACTTGCGTGCAAATGATCTGGGCCAGTATATGGTTGTCTGTTTCACTTATGGATTTTGATGATGATGCTTATGGATTATGATATTATGTTATTTGATATATATGTATAAACAGGTGTTATTGATGGGTTTTTCCTGAGTGTGCAAGACACTTGATAGATTGAGGATGTCGATGGCATCGATGGACCTCCTTGGACTCCGGATCAAGTCAAGGAGTGCATTGTATATGGTTTGGGTATTTATGTTTATGCATATGTGACATATGATCAGGTATATATTATGATGTTGTTTATGATGCGTTGACATGTTTCATTGATGGATACAATATGACAATTGCTTGCTAATCATACTCACATTAGGAGTAAAGGGGCCATGCACGAAAACCATATATATATTAAGGGAGAGGTGTGGCAGCAACCCTACCACAGCCTACTAGCACTCATGTCGTGGCTCGAATTGTAGGTTAATGATTACCTAGTTCGAGAGATCCACGATGTCGTGAGGGCATACTAAGACAGTCGCTCACAAATATTATAAGAGGCATGTAATAAGGCAGGGTCCTTATTCCTTAGAGGCCCTGAGTCTCCCACAAGGTTTCCTAATGGAATCTTGACTCCAAGGGTTGGACGTCTACCAAAATCAGTCAAAGGCGAGTGGCACCGTTGGAGCACGTAGAGCATCTTGAAGGGAATGTCGCATAAATGAAACACGGATAAAGGAAAGTGGCACCTTTGGAGCACATAGTGCGTCTTGAAGGGCACGTTGTGATTTTTAACACTGGTGAGTCAATGAACCTAGGTTCCTAGAAAACAATATTTTATTTTGACGTGGTCAGCCTTAAAATAAATGTTGTATGAGTAAAGTTTATTAATTATAGAATTTCCCTTAAAAAAATTGTTAAGCCTAGGTCTAACTAGGGTATGAGGACTAAAAATTAATTAATCAATTAATAAAAGGGGGATGAAGAAAAATCAAATTTAGAATTTAAAGGAGAAATAATTTATCTAAAAATTAATTACCATTTATGTGCAAAGACATGTTAATTTGGAACTTAGACAGAAAGGGGAAATTAAATGCAAAAAGGAATGTGGAACATAGAAAGGAATCTAGTCTAGAGAAATTTCCTAAATAAAACTCAACTAAGCTTTAAGAAAAATGCCAATCATTAAAGGAAATTGAGGGAATAAAGGGACAACAAGGAGCGTTTTTAGTAACGATTTTAGGTGGGTGAGGGAAATTGGTAGTTAATTTAATTAATTAAATGAATTTATGGTGCAACTAAGGGATTGAGTGACAAGTGTACGGGGGAGAGTTTTTCCTAATTAGAATTTAATAAAAAGAATTTAACGTGCAATTGGAAAGTGGTCACTAAGAGAACTCTATAAAAATAATGGCAGAGAAGAGGAATGGATCATGACTAGTAAGCGTAAGGTTGTGCTGTCAGACCTTCTTCGACAGATTTTTCTTGTGGGAGTTGGGATACCCAGCTCGAAAAGAGAGTGGTATATCGACCTTGCGAGGAGAGATGGGAGATAGAGTTTTTGGTTGTGTTTGTGCGTGGCCTCTTTGCGGATCAAGGGGCTAAGGGGGAAGAAGAGTACCCCTAGCGTTGGTTGGGAGGTACCGATGAAGTATCCATGGTTAGCAAGCAGTTGAGGGAAGGGAACACCAGTCGCCAAGGATCGTCATCAAGCTCAGTTTCACCAGTGACAGTATTATCTTGAGTCAAATTTTAGTAAATTGATTGCATGTGTATGGACTATTTTCCTTTCCACAACTATGATATCGATTTGTATCCTTATCTGAGTTTTAATGTAATAAGTTTGGATTTCACATATATATGTAATTTTATTTGCAAGGCTGTATTAATGTATTAATCTGGATGTTAAACTTGCGAGTTAATGGATGGTTGTGGGATATGTCTGGGATATCTGAACGTTATTACCAATTTAGTCTTAACTGAATGTTTGGAATGTGAATAACTATTCTTCCTCTACGATTTCATGGAAGCGCTTAAGGAAAAATGTCTTAAGTTGCATGACGAATAGATAAGTGTTGTATACAATTTACTATTGAATGTGTTCAAGGGAACTCTCCACCACTATGTTAAATATGTCCTTGTAATTTACTCGGATACTTTGGTTGTTATATGTATCACTACAAATGTGCTTAATCAATTGATTTCCTACTAGTTGATGTTCACACTTACAGAAAATGAATTTCTTAATCGCTTCCATTGAAGGGCATCAATGTGTTCATTTTTTATCGTTTCTAATTGTTGCGATTGATGTAGATGAATGTATTCCGTGGAGTGATGAGGAGAGTGTTAGATTCATGTATTAGTTGTGTATATTAGTAAGTTCCCAGCTTACGATTGATAGAAAAATATTGGACAAAAACCATGAAGAGACGAGTATTCCTTGGCCTGCTGATTGAAACTAATATCCAAATTTAAATTTAAGACGGGAGATTATCCTCCATCGGCCTTCCTTGGAGCGTTGGAATATGTCCAGAGTAGGAACCCCTACACTTATAATGATGCCTATCCACTCCCAATAGGTGGAAGTTTTGTGAGCCATTGATCCTTAACCACTGTAACGTCCATAACTTCAAAGGTCTCAATAGTCCTTAGTGACATCCAAGCGTGATTTGCATGACTACAGTTTTAGTCAGATGATTGCCACTGGACACCGAAGCAGTTCTTTGAAACTTCAGGTAGGTACTTGACGGCCTAGAATAACCCATATCCATCGTTGCCTCAATGAACTTTATCAAATTGTTCACCTTTGCGTTCAACATTCCAATCCACCACTAGAGGATCCAATCCATAAATTGGTTCCTTTTCTACCTTGAAGAGATGTTACGATATTTATTTGGTTCAAACAACTATAGATGTGTGCGTCCTCTCATGGAGATCGTTCCATGCAGTGGAGAAAAGACAATTGTCAGAGCAATTGAACTTGGTATTTAATTAGGTATTTGAGACTTCCACTCTTCACGAAATACCTTAACTGCTTAGACCGCGAACAGTTAGTTTTCTACCTATGTTCATGCACTACTGGAATCTGTTATTTAGGAGAGTGATTCTCCAGACTTTCTGTGATTTTTCTTGGAATTCCCTCTTCATGTTTCTTTTACTCACTCCGTGTTTTCCGGGATTATAACCAACAAATTTAATATTTCCTCCAGGTGGCGATTGCCTCAGAGTCTTCCCAACGATCCTTAATGAGTTCCCTCAACAATTTTATTCACCACCCTCTCCCCCTGCGATTTTATCTTGTTCGGTTTCTCCAGCTAATGCATCGTTGATTGGGCGCTGAGTGAAGAACCTCAGGGTACGAAAATCGTGCAGGCCCCAGGAGGACAGAGTTGGTATCATGACTATCTGCATTGATTGTGTTACTGCCTTAGCAAGAAGCACGTGTCATGCCTCCTTACGTTTGTATGAACACTCTCCTTCCCAGTTTTGGCACCTCCAAAATGATGTGAACACACTCTTACCGATTATGAGCAAATGGGTGTGTGGGCTTGGTGTTGTGAACTGGGCAATGGGGTGGTGGTTGGAAGAATCTCTCTCAGTCGCAGTTTATGTAACCCTGATCCTACCCTCTGGTGATGTTGTGTGTCTCACCAGACTTTTTAACTGATATCTAATTTCCCTTTCCTTTTATGGTAATAGCTACTACCATTGTCATTTCTCCAACGTAGGAATTGTAGTTGATTCGCTTTGACCCGTCTTGTGGTTCCCTGGACCTTTAGCTCATTATTGTCTTGTCAGATTTTACCTCCTCTTGGTGGTTAATGACGACAGGGGGTCAATGAATTTCCACAACCCTCCCTAAATACAATAATTATCATCCCAATCAACAAGATCCATAGGTTGGTTGGATGCGTTACCATATTAAGTTTTTTTTCCACTGTTGAATCCACTTAATATAATTTTGGTTGCACAACTAGGCAAGCATCTTCGTTGAGATAGGGTATTAATTTTCTGGCGAGGTCATGGTTTCGAGTTCACTGATTGTTTTATGGCCACCCTCGCGGGGGTATTCAAAGATGGAGGAGTAGACTAGTGCGTTTGGTTGTGATATGGAAAGTTTGGTTATTTTCAACATTCGAGGTGTAGAATTTGTTTTGAGGATTTTCCTTAAACCCCCTCCACCCCCCCCTTTTCTTATCATGCATCATTCTCACCCATCATGTATGCTAGCAAGCCCTTATGGGAACTTAGGCCTTATATGGTCTTATTACTTTTCGAGTGATACTTTTAGCAAGGAAGGAAGGGATTCTTCTGTTAGTCGTGGACAACTTGAACATCCGGTATGCCTTATGGCCTAGTTAAGGATTGTGTTACTTAAAAGAAGGTTGTATATAAATTAGTGATTAGCTCCTAACTATCAACCCTTCCAAAATGACAAAGGAAATAAATCATTAAAAGTAATAATCAAGGAGCGGGCATAGAATTTTGTTTATGCATTGGGTAAATATTATCTAGTTGGTATAATTTATACTTAGACCCCTCCCTAATTTCTAACATAGATGGTAAATGCGTCGTTTATTGATATGTGTTATTATGGATGGACTCTTGATGATGTCTAATCATGCTCTTAATGGATGTCTAGTTGTGATAGTTTTTTCGTGCTATGAATTAATGTGATGTATGAGGGTTAAAAGATTATATTTCCTTGCACCACGAAAAATTAATAAGATGTATGATAGGTTATGTGATTCACTTACCTTCGTGCTAAGTAAATAAAATCGATGTTTACCTTGCACCATGGAGTATGCTGATGATTAATTAAATAAATTTCTTTGCACCATGTATTAAGTGTTGATGTATGATCGGTTATGAAATTACTTAATCTTGTGTCTTGAAATCATTGTGTCTTGAATATTAATGTTGATGTATATTGAGTTATAAAATTAGATTACTCACAAGCCATGGAAATAAAGTTGATGATTTCTCTTGCAAAATGATTAATTGATGTTTTAGGATTGATGGATTGATCTATTTGATGATTGGACTTGCTTGTTAGTGGGATGTAGACACCTCCTTGTTCCTTAGAAAAATCGCCACCCCTAAGACCTTAAATGGTTAAAATCAATTGGAACCTAGGATTGAGCATTGCTTATGTGTCCTGGAGGTCCTAACCTTGTAGGGTAGGTTGGGTGGGTAGTCATATTATATTTCTTTATCTGATTGAATGTCTTTGTAATTTGCTTCAATATTTTATGATGTGTTATTCTACTATGCTATCATGTTTATGTGTCGCTATCCTTCGTTGATGAGTTGATTGCGTCATTAGTGATTTCTATGACGAGTAACTGGTAATGCTTTACTTATGATGTTGTTAAATAGGTGCTTCCATGATCATGTGTTGATGTTAATTTCTTAATGCAAAAAAAAAATAAAAATAAAAATACCTTTTGTGCTTCGACTTTTCTTAAGCATAATAAAGGGTTGTTACATAATTGATTACATAAAAGCATCAATGTGCATTTCATATGAAATGCACCGGTGAGTTTTAATATTAAACGTTCCGATTAGATTAATAATTAAAATACACTAAGAAACATTGACCTGTGATAGTGCAATTATTGTTATTTTTTAATTCCATTATATATCAAAAAAATTATATATATCTTATATTTTGATTAGTGAATTTGGATAAAATATTTGGATTAATTTGTTATATCATCATATTTTGCATCTCTTTATTATAATATTTAGTCATCCATATATGTAATCAACGATGTAACATTTCACAACGACATTGGAAAACACAATAGAATAAATTAAAACATATTTTATTATATGAATAAGAGGGTCTTTGTCATACAAAATGGGACACTTATCGGTAATCCCTTGTCTTTCAATTGAGACACTATGTCCATTACATTAAAAAAAATGTTTGATTTTCACAGACAAATATTTGAAAAAAATACAATTGCGGCTTGCATTGATATCCAAGTATATTGGTCATAATTCTTCACTGGAACTGTCGTTAGTGCTCGAGCCACTTCCATGCCTTGAGTTATTTTGCGGAATTTTCGGTCGATTGCCTTGATTGTTTTTTTCTTCTTCAAGTTCCATCTACAAACATAAAAATAAATTTTAATGAGTCTATCTACGTTGGTGAGAATAATGAAAATTGAAATACATAATATACATGAATATAAATTGAAAAACGATGTACCTGCAAAGAAAGAATTGACTCATGAATCATACGCATATGTTTAAAATCAAATATCATGCCTTGTTTCAACAATTCTTCCGTTGGATCAGTTCCATGCTTTGTTTCCGGCAAGTTTTATACCCCGTAATAAATCATAGATTTAATATAAAGTATTATTTTTGTTTCATTAATTATAAAATGATAGAAGTAAAACAACATAGATTATACTTACAAATTCCACAATTAATTTTTGATATGCCAACATATATTCACAACCCTTAATTAGCCCAATGTCAATTAATATTTTTTATGGCTCCTCTTTGTATGTTAGGACCTGTCCGAAGACATTCAAGGATGGTTGTTGTAAAACAACTTAAAATATACAACAACAAAAAAACTTAAGTTGTTATAAGGAAATAACAATTACTCACAAACTTTTCTATCAACCATTTTCTTCATTGTAGTCCATTTTTATGTGCAAAATGAGTTCCATTTTCTTTTCTTTTCTTTAAGAGAATATTTGAAAATTAATATTTAATGTTAAATTAATTATTTGTACCTAATACAAAAATTCAATGATTACATACATTTGAAGGTTGTTGTTGAGATAGCTCATCTTGCAATGCAATTATGTCCAATTATTTGACCATCTCCTTGTACACTTTTTTGAAAATTTATGTTTCCATATTTCAGATATCAACTCATTGGTTCTTTGGGATTTTCATAATTTTACTAAAAAAATAACATGACAATAAAGTATTTTTATATTGATATATAAAATCCAAATATCACAAAATTGATATATTAATAAATGAATACTTTGTAATATATATATATATATATATATATATATAAAGAGTGTTTTTAGGAATATTACTCTTTGAATGATTCATTTTTGTTGTTGTATGTTTTTTCTATTGCAAGCCCGACAGGTCTCATTCACCATTTCTCTAGAAATGATTCATGTAGTTTAAGTATAACTTGGTTCTTGGAATCATTGGATTGACTTCTATATTGTAAGGGGAAAGTATGTATATACGTTCATTCCACTATATCTCTCATAACTCTGTAAAAGGTTTTACCCCTTTGATTAATATCCAACACCACTCCAGATGAGATAAGGACCAATTCATCATCATTTACATCTTCTATATTAATTAATTTTGTTTTCTTATGATGACATTTTGTTCCCTAGTTGTTGGTGTTTGTAGAACATTAAACATATGTGAATTAATAGATTGTTTGAAACATGTCATATAATTTTTCTAAGTATATTATTAATGAAAATTTAAAAAAAAAAATCGTATTGAATAGTATTTTTTCATTCAGCTGATTCATCCCTCTGCAATTTTCCCATCAAGCTTTTACACTCTTTTGCACTTAGATCAGAAATAATATTATCGAGCATCCTCATTTTGTGGCCCTTCATGACACACACTAACCAAAACATATTATTTAAACTTACATATAGTTCAACCATATTAATTTTTTGTATAGAATTTACAAAGAACCTACCTTTTTTTTTCGGATGTGTCATCATTGTGTCGACCAAAACTTTTCTTATTTGAACTCTTCTCACTCATATTTTTATTAATATACAACCTGTACCATTCAATACATAAATTATTAAATATATTTTATAAATAAACCACATAATTTTCAGTGAAAAAAAATTGTTGTAACCGACGTGTTTTTAATATACAAAGCACCGGTGTGTTTATTATATAAAACACAATCATTCGTTCCATACAACAAAATGCACTGAACAATTTAATTTCTTTTTTAAAATATTGTGAATTACAACAGTGCGATATATATAGAAGACATCATAGTGACTACAGTAGAAAACAAAAACATAGCAAAAAAATTAAACATTCATAAAAAAAACAATAGAAAAATTACACACTGATGAGAAGAAAAATTAAAAAAATATGTGACAACATTTTTTGTGTTGTTTAAATGAGAAAACATCAGCGATGTTTTTTTATATACTATATTTTTTAAATTTAAAAAAAAAATGGCTTTATCGGTGCTCCTTAGACATAAACACATCGGTGTGTTCCTATCGAAATGGAACATTGGAAAATCGGAAATCGTTTAAGAAAATAAAAATAAAAAGTCAGAGGGATGACTACGTTTGGGATCTGATGCAGTAAGTGGTCCATTTGCATCACATTTCAAAAACTTATATATAAAAAAACAAACCCATTAGATCTAAAATACCTAGAACGAAAAGCCCTAATTATGAAGTGATAAAGGGAGTTAAACCCTAGGGTGAAATTTTGCATTCATGTAAGCAAAAAAGAAAAGGGTTTAAGGTAAGTATGAACTTTTTTTTTGAATGTAGGGTTTTGAATGAATCACCAAACCCTTCAAATCCTGATTTTCTAAACATTTATGTTATTCCAAATTATTCTTCTACTCCATAGTGCTCCTCGGTATGTCTGTGTTCCAAATCTGTCTCGTGTAAATTTTGGAAAAATAATGAAAATATTGAATACCTTCTTAATATTAAAAATACTTTATGAAAATGGTTTAGAGTGAATCACCATACCTTTCAAATTCTCATATTCTGAATAATACTTTGGTTCCTGTTATCGCACGGTTTGTAGGAAAGGTCCAAAGAGCTTGAGTCAGGGCTTGAAACCGGCATAACAGGAGCTTCCCCACCCACTGTCACCTCAATGGGGAGCTCTTTCTATTTAGGAGGGCAAGTCCAAGGGAGACGTCCCTAAGGCAATCTGGGTTAGAGAAAGGCTAAAAGG
>ML788903.1:359944-385969 GCA_009831015.1 Picea engelmannii
GTCAAATAAATACTATAATATATATGGTCCGACCGGTGGGATAATTTGCATATCTACAACAATAGTGGAGCCTGGTCTGTAGTGGAAGATGATGGATGATGAATAGGTCATGACTGTTCATCTAGGTGAGGTGAAAGAGGAGGATGAGGAAAGGTCCAACATGATCATCTAGGTGAGGTGAAAGAGGAGGAGGAGGAATATGTGTTGCCTCCTCATGATCTGGGTGAGGTGAAGGAGGAGGAGGAGGATGTGGAGAAGGATGATCACAACCACCCTCATCAATCGGTGGGTTAATAGGTGAATGGGATGTACTGGAAGAAGAGTTGTGCCTATCATCGGGAGCCCTCCTCACTGCTAGTAGCCTGGAAGCTTTGATGATATGATGCATAAGAGGCATCAAATCACGCAACGTCTCCCTCCAAATCTCCAAGGGCTAGGATCTTCCCTGATGTATTGCATCAGGGAAGGGAGGACTCCCACCTCAGTCAAAAGTACAAAGAGTTAGTTGCCCAACTCCAACTTGAATCTGGGATCGGGCCTACAACACATGCCGTCGGGTATCTTCACCCGAGGACCTTGACCCACCGTGACCTTAGACATCATATTTTCATCATCATTTGTTGGGGGAGGAGGAACGTCCCCAATGAAAGTATCAATTTCTACAAAATATATAGTAGAGGACAATAATTACACAGTTAATTAATTAAACAATTAATAAAACAAGTTAAAGAGTGTATTATAATTAATTTTATTCTAATTAAGTATAAGACAATAAAATGAAACTATATTAATTTAAACAAAACACTAATATTACCTCTATCATCTGGTGGCTCATTTAGTGTGAAGAGGATGTTCAAACATCCTCGCCAATCCAAAACCGCATAATGAAACGACACCATGACAAACATGTGATCTGCCACACTGCCTAGTATCCCTAGTGCGTCTAGTGAAATCCTAGTCGCAAACTCCGACTGGCCCCTTTTGGGCATCATCCCCCCCCCCACATGCGCATCCACACATGAGTCCTCGACTTAGAAGGTTGAGGGAAAAAAGTCGGCCTCTTCTCTGAAAACCTCTCAAAAATAAGCAAAACAACTCTTAGGAAAAAAGAAAGTTCAACCTCCCACGTATCATAGCATGACATTTGTCTAGCACTATTCAAAATTGTCACAAACAAATGGCAGACCATTTGATACACTGTGGCCTTTGTACCAACGAATCAACATAATAAAAAATAGGAAAGATAATGTGTTTCCCATCACTGGTACAGTTCGTTATGGTAGTCACTAACAAAGAGAGGCACCTAACCTCCTCTGCACCGAAAGAGGCAATTTTCAGTTGTCCACCAAACACCTGAAAATCAGTTGGAGACAATACATCAACCCCAATATATCGTTGAGATACATGAGCTGACTCTCAACTGCAACACCTACTGGGACATCTCGGAACTGGGGAAAATCCTCCCCTCTCCTAGATATCCCAGTGATAAAGTAAATATCCTCCTTAGTGGGATGGTACCACTGATCCAGAACCACACGAAAAGGTTGTCAATGGACATCCCATCGCCAGATAACATGCACCAACAACCCAGAGTCCCCCTTAAGGGATGTAGCCTCCTCATAGTACTTAATGAGGCCTACATCTCTCAAGAGAACATGAGTAACTGCAGTAATAGGGAGAGGGTACAAATCCCTTTCCCCCTCCCTTGCCTCCCATTCCCATACAACATTGTACAGGTTCACCCTCTGCTCTTGTTGTTGCTCTCTCCACTCACGTCTCTGTATGATTAACATGTATGAAATACATCAGCCTCACTCATACATAAAACATAAATAACAATCTATTAAATGGTAAATTTATCTATAAATACGGAAAATAACTTACTTCAAAAAATAAGTTAATTGCATTACTGATGCGCCCAAAAAATAGTCACGCACCGTCGATGGTGCATATATATATTGTGAGCATCGTTCATGGTGCGTTAGTGTAAATTAATGCATTGAACAAAATGTGTTCTACTATGTTATGCGGTGCGTTGGAAAATAGTACCGCACCAGGGCACTACACTACAACACATATGCCCTGGTGCGTTACATTTATCCTACGCACCGCTTAAACCAAAAAACAAATTAAAATCTTCACGCACGTAAACAATTATTTAGAAATTAGCAAAAAACCAGTGTGTATATGTTCACTACATGCACTGGTGTGCGTAACGAACATCGACGCACCATCACATAAACTTTTCCAAATTTTCAAGTACGAAACTTTTTGTCGTGCCTTTCGATTGTTACTATCCCATCGCGTATGGTGCCACCAAACAATTTACAGGGTGCACCACAACACAATGTTACATTTCTTGGCGGTGCGTTTGGTAAACATGAATGGCCTGGTGCACACGTTTACCAACACATTGCGTAAAAATATATCTGATAAGGAAAATGTGCCATGTACTTTAACGACCCAGTGTGTTATCTGTACTTTGACGCACTGGCCCACCAGTTATATGATTTTCTCCAGTGCGTCATTAAACGGACGCGCCAATGCATTTATGTTCACCAACACACCGCTAAGAGAGGTAACAAGGTATGCGGTGCCCCCTGTAAATTTAATGATCGCACTGTAGGTAGTGCGAGCCGATCGTTTTGAATGCACCGCGTAGTTTTTTTTTTCACTTAAAATTTCACTCAATTTTAAATTTTAATCCGATGAAAACTTAAGTTATGAATAAACAAGGACATTACCTGGACATTTTGTCGTCGTGGAGGCATGGTTGTGACGTGCTCAAAAAAACTTGATTTTCCCACTGTTTGGAAAAAAATGAAATTCACGCACCGAGCAACAAAGGAAAGGAAGGCAAGCAACGAAAGCACTGATGG
The DNA here is from genome assembly GCA_009831015.1 of Picea engelmannii. Taxonomy (NCBI): domain Eukaryota; kingdom Viridiplantae; phylum Streptophyta; class Pinopsida; order Pinales; family Pinaceae; genus Picea; species Picea engelmannii. The sequence goes on from ML788903.1 coordinate 362,824, forward strand.
AAGGGCACTTCAAATAGGCAAAGGTTGCACTGGTGATTTTGATCTCTACAACACTGAAATTAGTAAAAATGATTTTTACCGTCGATAATTTTTTTTTATAAAACCATGTTTCGGCGTGCTCGATGAACAACCGCACTGGGGAATACATGTTTAATAAGTGCACCGGTCATTTAAAAAAAAAATAGTCCTAGCACTAGTTACATAGCGCATCGCTGTACATTTTTTTGAAAAAATACAATGGTGCGAAAATTTTCATTTAAGCATGGCACGGTGCAGTATAATAATAGACGCCCCGGTGCGACCGGTTTTACATAGAGAACCGCATAAATTTGGAAATTAACCCTAACATGGTGCTCCATATTGGAGCATTGGTGCGCATGATACAATGGAGTGCAGTAGAATATATTTTTTGACACAATCCTACATTGGTGCATAAATGTGTTTTATTTAACCATATAACGATGTTCTCTACTAATAGCGCATTGGTGCTTCTAGTGTTACATTGTGCACCAGATATTTTTTAAAGAACGTTATTACGGTGTGTCATTATTCCCGTAGCGCACCGGATAATATTTTTCTTTATTTGAAATAACCCTGCTACGATGCGCTAGTTTGGAGGGCACCAATGCGCCCGTTGTATAAAACCCATCGGTGAGTTAGGTACTTATAAAAGCACTGGCGTAAAAACATCTACTAAAACCTCTGTCCTCCCACCTGTGCTAGTATCATCCTCTATAAATGGATTTTTGGGCTATTTTTATAGGGGCGTCCGCAAAAACCTCCGCTAGAGGGTCTTTTCCTTGTAGTGATAGTAAGATAAGATCCTGTAGACTATATCAAAACACATCAAAATAAGGACCCTACACCTATGTTGGGAGTTGTCCTACTTTGTCCACCTAAAATACATGAATTGTTTTTAGTTTTGTATGGAAAACATGTTGTGCAACAATTTAGTTTTCTATAAGAGGGGCTTAGACATCTAGGTGAATGTCATGAGGTTCCTCAAGCTACAAGTTGGTTTTTTCAAGCAATGATGGAAAATAGGGTCGAAACAAGAAGTGATGGAAAATAGGGTTGAAACAAATCCACATTGAATACTAAATACAAACATTGGTATGATGGAATGCTAAGCTTAAAATGATTTTCCCCATTTTTTTGAAGAATGGTGTAAGGAACATATCCCAAAGGATTCAATTTCATCTATGTGATATTAATTCATTATTTTCGTAAATGCAACTAGACTTGATCCCCAGTTAGAATGAATGATGAATATAATGTTTATCATGTCAATCCTTATCTTTTTCACTATCTCTCCACAAAATCTCTTCATCTTGTTTCCAGATCTAAAAAATATTACCCTTGAACTTGAGAGCTTTATCAATTTCTCATTGGTCGTGGTGTATTAGCAAAACTAGGTAGTGCACTAACTAAGTCAATAGGCATTGACGGTTAAATCCATAGTAGACTTCAAACATACTCTTACATATTAAATTATATTGATATGAATAGTAGCTATGATATATGTATGTGAACTCCTTATCCCATGTTTTCTAATGCTTGTGGTTGTACATTCAATGCAATTTTACCACCATGCAATTGACAACTTTTGTTTGTTCTCTTTTCTGAGGATGAGATGTTGTCAACATAGATAATTGTGTGTTTCATTGTTGCCAAAATGCCTTCCAAAATATGTTTAAAAAACTAGAATCGTGGTTGGTAGACCATAGTGTGTCTACCATAGAATTTGTTTCTAGTTCAAATGGTTGATGCAAATAAGGAATAAAGAGCATTGGATGTATGCAAAGGGTGTCCTTAAGATAATAAAAATCTTGATATTATGTTGTTGTCCATTTTAATGTTGTTTTTCCACCTTATTTCATCAATTGATTCACCGACCAAGTGATGTGGTTAAATCCTAACACAAATATGTGATAACAATTTGTTAATCCAAGGAAACTCCTTATCTCATTAATGTCTCTTGGAACATGCCAATCCTTGATGAATTGAATTTTCTCAAGGTTGAATCACCTACAAAGTTGATCACATATCCCAAGTACTTGATACTCTTCATGGAAAAAGAGGACTTCTCCAATTTTATGTAGAGTTTATGTCATCTGTGAATGTTAAATACTTGTTGAAGATGTTGCAAATGTTATTCCCATGATCTATTGTAAATCAATGTGCCATCCAAGTAAAAAATGACACATTTCCCCAAAAAAGGTCAAAGAACATCATCTATACACCTCATGAAAGTAGTAGGTGCATTTGCTAGACTAAAAAACATGATTGGCCATATAAACAAGGCTTCCTTGGTTTTGAATGCAATTTTCCAAACCTCTGACTTTATAGGGATTTGATGATATCCAAAATTGAGGTCAAGTTTGGTAAAGAAGTCAGAATCCTTTAAACAATCAAGTAGATCATCTATTCTAGTAAGAGGATACCTATTATTCACTAAAGTTTTGTTGAGAGCCTTGTAGCCAATGCACATGCACCATGTTTCATCTTTCTCAGGAACCAAGATGACAAAATTTCCACAAGGAGAGGATCTAGGTCGAATATGCCCTTTGTCAATAACTCTTGGATTTATCCATTCTGTAAAATAGACCTTATGTAAATAGATGCATTGGGTAACAAATAACCTAGAACATTATATATGGAGTGTTTTACATAGCAACGTAGTGGATCTTTAGCTAGCTATTTAAAAAACTTTGTATTCTTCAAGTACTTTTTCGACTTGTTTCTAATCTAATTGAGAGTTTTGGTTGATGGAGAGTTGAATAGTCATTGTGATCTTCTTGGAATGTTGAGGTTTGATCATCAAAAACATAAATTTCTAAGTGGTTTATTATCTTTCATTCTTGTTTAGCTTAAACCAGTGATATTCTAGGCTTGGTTTGACATTCAAGAATACCAATCCATTGATGCTTGATATTGAAAATAACGTTTTGTGGTTGAGACTAGTAACTGACATGTTTGTTCCATAAGTATGGGTTTCCAAAATGTGCATTAGCAACTAAGAGTGGAGAAACATCACAAAGAACTTCATCATTAAAAGGATTGATAAATTGGGCAAGATTGAACTATTGAGTGACTATTAGTGGTTGTCCTTATTTCATCCATCCAATGTTCTAAGGATATGGATATACTTGATTTCTTCAAAATTTCTTTAGACATTTTTCTTGACTATTATTGTCCACAATCAAATGCAATGTGTTATCGTTCACCCATATTTATATATTAAATATACTTTCTCTTTTCTCTTCATCAACATCAATAAAGTTTGTGAGGGTTGTCAAGGATGTCAATGAAGTCAAATCTTCTATTTCAACGTCTATGGTAGATTTACCTCTATCATTTGTATGATGTCACTGAAACTGTGTCGAATTAGATTTATTTCTTTTGAGCATTACATTTATTTGCATCATGCCAAGTTGAACTATGGTAATCACATCATTTGCTTGTAGAAGGTGTTATTCCCTATCTCTCATAGAGAGGCAAAAAATGAAGGCACGGTGTGTAGTATTCACCTTCCTACTCCCCTCTTTGCATTTTATCTAGTTCTCGGGCCAGAGGAGGGGGGGGGGTTACCTTCTTTGTTTCCTAAGGAAAGAGTTCTTATATGTTACCCAAGGGACAACCTATTTAACAATTGAAGTTCAGACTGGATCTATAATAGTGAAAATGGTGCATGGAGTCAATCTATGCTATTGATTTCAAACATGAATAAGATGTTGAATTTTAATTTGGAGGAAATTCAAAAAAGGGCCAAGTAGGAGGGGATTTTTGATAGGATTTCAACCATAGGAACAATCTTCGGAACCTTGGAAAAAAAAATCTAGTTAGTTTGGGAAAATATCTTAGAGAAAACAAATATGGGCATAGGAGGAGGCTAAACTACTTTCCTGGCACATAATTATCATATAGAAAACCAATGGGAAAGACAAGCATAGAGCCATTAGCTTACGCAACATTATATAAGACATGAAATGAAGAAGAGAAAACCAACATAACTTGTCTGAATTTTTTATTGACTAGTGGCAACAACCTCGGTCCTAACTTCACAATAAATCCAAGTGTTCATTCATCAAATATAAGTTTCATTTTTGGAGACGTTAGAGGTCTCAGACTTGAAACAACCATTATATTAATAAAAAAAATTGCACCAAAGATTGGGATTACAAAATCACTGTCTTGGGCTTTCTTGTTTCCATATACAAAGCTTTCTACTTAGAGAATGTTTACAATAATAATGAGAATGAATGAGATGAGAAGTGGAATAAAGACAAATCCATTTGTTGCTCCAAAATCACGATGCTCTAGGTATATATTCAATTTACGATGGCGTCGATCTTTGTTTCTCCCTCTTCAGTTTCAAACAAAATAATCTCACGAATGAAAAAAACTTCTATGTAAAAGCGCTAATCCTTTTACTTATATGCCACTGGGGGAAATCATGCCTAGTATTTGGTTAATAAAGCAACTTGGGCCCAATAATTTCCCTTAATCCTTTATTCGTGGATTGTTTAGCTGAACTTTTCATTAAATCATGCCTAGGGAACCCCACTTTGTCGTAATCCCATGAAATCAAGGTCGCACATGTGAACTCCACCTTGCAAACAATGATGCTACCCACATGGATATTCTCATCTAGGTGTCTTCTTCTCATAGTTACACTTGTCTCTTTGGAGTAAATACCTTCATTTCCTTTGAAATTGAATGCTTTTGGATATATTTGAACTCTGAAATCAGGCCAACGAGTAGCTTGAACAGTGAAAATGGGCATCGAACCCAATCTAGAAATTGACCTTGGGAAACAATTATAACAATGAGTAAGGGTATTGATGGGGGCATTGAGACCAATCTGAAAATCAGTCACAGTGAAAACTTTGAAAAATGAGTAAGGGGCCCATTGTGGGCATCAGACCTGATCTGGAAATCATCCAAGGTGAACACTTCAAAAAGTGAGAAAGGGTCCACCGTGGAGATTCTTTTCCATATGGAGATTCTTGTTCAAGTGTCTTCTTCTCATAATGTCGCCTGTCTCTCATGAAATCCACCTTACAAACATTTACATTATCCACAAGGAGATTCATGTCTAGGTGTCCTCTTCTCATAATGTGACTTGTCTCTATGGAGTATGAATCTTCGCTTTCCTTTGAAACTGAAAGCCTTTTGATATATTTGAACTCTAGAATTGAGTAGCAACAATAGTTTGAACGGTGAGTAAGGGGCCCAATAGGGACATTGTGCCTAATATGAAAATCCACCAAGGTGAATAGTTTGAACATTGATCAAAGGACTTGATGGGGGCATCGAGACTAATTTGGAAATCAACGAAGGTGAACAGTTTGAATAGTGAACAAGGGGCCTAATGGGGGCATCAAGCCCAATCTAGAAATAAGTCGAATAGTGAACAAGGGGCCCAAGGGGTGCATTGGACCTAATCTGAAAATCGACTAAGGCGAACACTTCAAACAATGAGAAACATGACTGATGGGGAAGTCATACCCAATCTATAAATTGCCAAAGGAGACACTCAAATAGGTGAAAAGGGGCCCTGATTGGGAAATCGGGTCAGAAGAATAGTTTGGACAAAGAAGACAAGCCATGTTTTTAGATATTCATGAAGGGTTTCAACTATTAAAAGATTAAGGGAAATTTGTTTAAATGTGAAGGAACTCTTCAATATGTGAAAGTTATGAAGGCAAGGCTTGCTTTTGAATGTAATGGGACAAGTAAGTGCTTTCGGCTCAAAAAGGTGATGACATGCTCAACAAGGTGATAATAGAAGGTTTGCTACTACTTTCTCCCTAAAAATTAACTTTATGTCTCCTTTCTATAGATTAGTATGTTGAGTACATTGTTTTGTCTTGTGAAGGTCCGTAGTCAATTGAGGTTTTTGGTTGAAAGGTCGACCAATTAGTTTGGCCAAGACACATCATTTCCCTTTGAATTTCACCTCAAGTTTCATATCATAATGGTATGCTTACGCAAGAATGTCCATAGTAAGGAATTACATATCATGTTGGATATGCATAGATAAAAAAAACTAATATAATTCAATAAAAGTCACTTTTCTTCCTTCATAATTCCAAGTTGGCCATTAGTCGATGGAATTCATCAATATAGCTTTATACAATTTGATATTTACATTGTCTCAACAACTACCATTTTCTATAATGTAGTTCCATGTGTTGGGTGGATAAGATTATTTCATAACATGGTCAATGAATTTCTTCCATGCATCGATGAGTTTATAACTTGTCCCATTTAGTTGAAAGGTTTTCCTACCAACAATGTACACAAGTTGAAAGGATGCTATGGTGATCATTTCAACCTCAAAATTTTTCTTAATAGAAAAGTAAGACTCAAGTTGTTATATCATATTGTTTATAAATTTGGCATCAAGTTTTCCCTTTATATTAGGTACGTCTAAATTCATTTGTACCTTCAAGGAGCTAACCCTATCGAAGCCAGTTCTTGTTGGGTTGCTAATCAAAGTAGAACCCATGGCACTGGTTAGTCAAGTAAGGATTTCATTGAAATCATCATGCATATCCTCTCTGTCAATTAAGCGCTCCTTCTATGAGTTCAATCTCACTAGAAGTGTTCATGTACTCTCTTTCATATACCATCCATGGTCTAGGGTTTCAAGCAGGTAAATACTTAGAAGTTTAAGGAAAGGACATGTTAAACAACTATGTCTTTGAGCATATTTGAATATGCATGGGGTTTCTAACTATGCATGCAGTGTTTAGAAAATCTAGAGTGTTGCAGTGATAAGAAAGTTTTTATAAAAATCTATGCTATGATACCAATTATCCATGGTGCCTAGGTGAGGGAAAGGGGCAATATAATCAACTATAAAAATCAATCTCTATTATAGTGGAAGCGTGTAAAAACTAGACAATGTACAAAAACCAAATGCACACACAACTAAATAATATCAATTGAAAGGATTATACAATACCAATCACATGGAGATGTAAGGAAAGAATTGATAACAAAGAAACCAAATGTGTAAAAAATCTGTTGTATTAATCAATTATCTTTGAAAGTCGATCTTACAAGTCTAAAAGCTAGAACCTTGAATAGAGGTGAAACAAGTCGAAAGACTCATAAAATAGTAGAATAGAGATAGAGAGATATAATAATGGAGAGATACCATTTTCTCATTAAGATTATTCATATTTATACATTCATGAGTGTTCCTTGGGTGCCCAACCCGTTGTGTTTCTATTACAAATCAATGACAAAAGGAATGGAGAAGACCAACAAAGATCTTTCTAGTTTTCATCTTGAAGAAGAGACACATGATGTCACATTGATGGTGATTACTTAAGTTTTTTTATAATTGATTAGAATGTTGTCCAACATGTATGTTGAATCATCAAGTGTTGTTTTACATGTATGGTTATTGATATTTTTTGAAGGTTGCTTGATTCGATTGAGTTCGGGTCAACTAAAATTCGACTGAGCTATCAACTATGATCTGACCAAGAAGTTGACCGAGTAGTGTTCTAATTTGATTAGATGACAATCAAGTCTTGGGATGGATCATATCCATTCCTTTTGATAAGTATGAGAATGTAACCCCTGGGAACAACTAACAAAAGAAGTATGATTAAATTGACCTATATTTTCTTAAGCCCATCATTGGTTGGTTAACTTTTTTCCTTCAAGTCTCTTAATATTCTTCTTAAGATTACAAACCTTCTTCCTACAATCCTTCTCAAAGTGATTTTCCTTTCCATGGTAATAATATGTCTTCTTATTCTTGACTTTCTTGATCTATTGTTGACTATCACCTCCATGATTTCTTTGATTGATATGATCTTCATGATAATGATATCCACCATTGTTTCTTTCTTTATTACTACCTCAACCTCTTCTTTATAACTATGTTATCATTTTCCCTTATTGAAATCTTCTTTCAACAAATTACTAATCTTTGTTAACACATAGAGCACAAGCAAGACAAGATAAGAACCGGTGAAAAAGGCTTTATGCCATTTTGTTACACATTGTTTTAATTTCATGATATGAATTTATAGTACATGGATTGGACCACTTCTAGATAAAGATCTCATTGAAAATTCATCAATGGATCATGACAACACCTCATCAATAGATAAGGATTAGCACTCATAGGTGTTCTCGAACTTTGTGATTGTCTAGGGAATCACAGTCTAACAATCTTTCCTTCATTAAACAACCTTTCTTATGCTCTAATGAACAAAGAAAAAAAGGATTCAAATGTATAATCCTTACCATCTTCATTTCTTGAAGCCCAATTTTCCCAAAATATAGAACATAAAACGTCATATGGTGTTTTCATATTCTTGAGAATCAATTTCCTTTGTTTCTTCAAGAAGTATTTTCTACATTCACCTAGCTTCAACTACAACTCCTTTACACGAGCAAGAGAATCCTCAATATTGTTGAAATAGAGGGGTACCAAAGAGACCGACTCTTTCTCAAGTTGCATACCCTAGCTTTATCAACCTTGTTAAAACACCTTATTCATATTCTTACATATTTCTTTTGAGCAGTCCATTCCACTAGTGTGAAATTTAATCTCCCTTAAGATGTAAGTCATCATAACACTTACAACTTCATCCTTCTTCTCATTAGCCATTAACTTCTCATGTCTATCTTTAGGAAAAATAACATTAGTCTTTGTGAATTGCCACAATGTTTTTTCTTTTTAGCAAAGTCTCCATGTCTTGTTCCCACATGCCATAGTTGTGTTCGTTGTGTTGAAATATTGTAACTGCAAAGAGTATTATATTTATTGTTGATGTATTATTCACTAGATCAATCCCCTTTTGTGGATTTATCATGTCGGGTATTGTAAATGACCAAATCTCCTTTTGTGAATTGGTCAAACCCTAATTGTAATATGTTAAATGAGAAGTCGACCCCCAGAATATATTAAAGTGGTTATAACCACCCAGAATGAGAAGTCGGCCCTTCTAGTGAAAAGACACCTCAGTTCACACCTACTAGATTGTATAAATAAGAGAGGCCAGCGCCTCATTTGTTCACTCACTCACTTGTTCACCAAAGCGCAAGTTTGGAGCTGCAGTTGGAGAAGAAGGAAGAGAGAGAGAGGTGAATTCTTGGGAGAGGACATTATGTATTGTTTGGTTTATTCTCTTGGCATTGTATTGGCTATCTATATTAAGGAAGTTTTTGCTGGGTTTTCTCCCCCATGAGGGTTTCCCAGGATAAATGATGTGTCTCTTGTGATTGTGTATTTCTCAGTGATCCTATCTATGCTATGGTTATCTAGTGTAATGAAAAGAAACCTAATAATAGCTTAAACCTTAACATGGTATCAAAGCTAAGTTGAAGAGAGCATATTTCATAACAAGAAGAAAAACGTCATTGTTGTCGTACATGAAAATTAGGGCTTTTTATTGAAGAATATTTTCAGCCTCAAAACCATCTAGAAAAGTGCGTCGTAACCCAAGGAATTCTTTGGGACCTTTAGCACACCTTTTCAGTGGGTAGATCTCTCAGAAAGTGAAACCCTAGTTTTTACCGGTACCAGAAAACCAGAAGTACAAGAAGTACTAGAAAACCAGAAGCACGAGAAGTACCAGAAAACCAGAAGTACCAGAAGTACCAAAAAACTAGAAGCACTAGTCCAGAAATCCGTTGGACAAGTTTGAGGGGGTAAAATTTGGATTTTCAGAAATCTGACTGCACCAACTTACTCGCCTCAGCTCAGGGCATCTATCCCCTGGATCAAAATTTCAAAAACTTGAAGTTTGAAAAATTAGGGTTTCCTCATAAAACCCTAAGTTGCAGTTGCAGTTTCAGAATCAGCTGCAGTACCAGTTGCAGACACCCTTGAAGTTTTTAAAAGGGGTTGGTAATTATCACCGCTGCTACCAGATGGTGCCACTACCTGCAAATGTTATTTGATGTATGTACTCACATATGTTTAAATTGTTAAGCTTTAAAGGGTATTTGCAGGAGAAGGGATCTCTTGCCATAGATCCAGAAGGATCTCAAGATCCAACACATTCAGAGGAATAATGCAACCCAGGTTTGATTATTCTGACATGCATCTATTTGTTATGACATTATTTTGATCTAGATTGCATGTTGAAGCTATGACCATCATACTAACCTTTGGTCAAAATTAAAGTCAAGGTATTAGATGGATTAAAGTTGAGATCATAGAGTTTATTCTCTAACCCAAACTTCTGTCAAGTTAGCATATTGTCTTAGTACAAGAAGACAGGTTTAATAAAGCACTCGTCAGCTTGAGTGAAGGAGACTTGGAAGAAAAGCAACACACTCATTCTTGAGGACAAGGCTCCTGGTTATAGGTTTGATTAATTAAGTTGATAAGATTCAAAGTTTCACTTGACAAGTTGATGACTACCCCTTTACAAGTAAACACTATAGTTGAGATAGCAATCCTTGAAAAGTATTATACTTGGTAGCATGTGAGCATATTGAGATAAATGCTTAATGTAATTATTTGTCTGTTACAACTAACATCTCCTCTAGGAGAAACCTCTTGTGTTAGTTCTAGGTTGCCATGGAGGAATGTTTGATCACAACACTATAAGACTGTTGACTTCATTTTGTACTGTATTTATTACTTTTGATCTTTGCTTCAGACAGGCCACAAGTGATATCTCTAAAGGAGCTACTGTGATGATTATCCGTGCTATTGTTTTATCTAATATTATCAAAAAGAGTATTATTCTTGTTTGTTGTTTTGTTTACCTTGTTCCAGGTCACAGGTGATAACCTTGAGGAAGCTATGTGAAGTTTGTAGAAGGAAACATATTAGATGAGATATGAAGTAGACTATGTACATGACCATATACACTCATGTACTAAAGAAGATGAAGAAGAAGCTATCTTTTGAGATTCAGAGTATCTCATATGAAGATTGATTGAAAGGAGTAGAAGGCTCCAAAGATGACCGAACATTAGAACAAGAACTCACAACAGAATTGTTCAAAGTTTAATGAAGCCACCTTGATGGGAAGCTGAACTCGTTTGAAGCATGACTCTGTGTTTCATATTTAGACTTGGTATTCAACACCAAATATACCCTGTAAGAGATGATGAAGTCCTTGTAGACTCAGAAGGAATCGAGAGTAAGCCTGATCTCATAAAGGATCAGATGAAGAGACATCTCCCAGGTCTGGGAGACAGATGCCATGAAAAGACTAGATCGTAGCTTTAGAAACGTTTAGGAGATATGAAATCTCCTGGGAAGATTCTCTTGTTTCAGTAACAAGAAGGAAGACAGTCAAGAAAGAATAGGATATGGATTCTTCCATGAGACTAGAAGAGAAGTCAATATTGACTCCCAAGATTGATCTATACAGATCAAGCATGTTGCATATGTACAAAGTCTGATGTGTGTCTAGAGGTTTCTCCCAACAAAAGGGAGAAGACTATGACGAGACACTTATTGAAGAAATAGTTCTAGTATTTATGAAGACAACCAGAACAACCATGATTCATATATAGTATGAGATGCAGGGGAAGCAATCCCCATATTTAAAATTGAGGGGTAGTGGGTGCAGTACTTTAGTTGGGTCATGGAGACATGACTACAATAAAAGATAGTGTTACCTCCATGAAAGAGGAAGATCTATCTTCAGTATCAATTATTGAACCACTCTCAGTTTCAGATGAAGTTGTTGCCATGATGGAGTAGAAGAGTTACTCCCTGATTTCAGTAGTCACAGTGAGAATGGAGCAACCATTCTCAACTTTAGAGAAGGTGCAAGTGTAGAGTCTCAGTTCCAGAAGGAACAATTGCAGAGAGAGTAGAGGACATACTCCCAGACAATGAGACAAATAAGTGCTTTGCAGAAAGCACATAGAGCTAGCACATGATTGTGCAGATTGAGTTGTAGATGAGCAAGTGTACCAGATTGGTACAATGTAATGAGAAAAATTGATTTGAATATTGAATATAGAAAGACTCATGTCTGTCAGTTGAAGAAGGATCTGTACGTATTGAAGCAAGCTCCTAGAGCTTGCTATAGTAGAATTTACAGTTTCCTGAAGAGCTTGGGATTTACCAATAATAAAGTTGATTCTAACCTTTATCTCAAGGTTATGAATGATGAGCCAGTGATGTTACTACTATATGTAGATGATGTATTCTTGACAAGATGAATAAAAGCTTATCACGGATTGTAGAAGAAACTTGCTACAGATTTTGATGGAAGACCTAAATGATTTATCTCATAGGTCTTGAAGTTTAGCAGAGCACAGAGAAGATCTTCCTTAACCAAGGGAAGTATGTAGTTAAAATGAATAGGTTTGACATGTTGAAATGTAAATCCATGTACACACCCATGGAAACGAAGTTGGAGCTCCTGGTAGATACCTCGATGCTACTCTGTACAGAAAGATTATTGGTTCGGTGATGTGTCTAACGAATACTAGGCTAGATATATGTTTTGCCTTGAGTCAATATCTAGTAGAACCCAGACGTGTTCACATTGTTGTTGCAAAACATATGATGAGATACATTAACAATACATTGGATTTTGGTCTCTATTATACTAGAGATCATGACTTCAGACTGAGTGGGTACACCGTTTTAGATTGAGATGGAAGTGTTTATGATAGAAAGAGCACTTCATGATGTTGTTTCAGTCCAAGGTCAGCCATGACTTCATGGCAGAGTAGGAAGCAATCAAGTATTTCTCTCAACACGACTGAAGCAGAATACATTGCTACATGTTCCGCCAAATGTGAATCCATATGGCTTCAGATGTTGTTGACAGATCTATTTGATCTGGAGATGGAAGCCACCGTGATTCTATGTGATAACCAAGTTGTATAAAGATGATGGAGAACCATGTGTTCCATGATGAGTTGATGCACATAGAGATCCAATATCACTTCATCTGTGATATGGTGCAGAGAGGAGCCATAAAGCTTCAGTATGTTAGCACAGATGAACATGTTGGTGATGTGTTGACCAAGCCTCTATCTCGTGTAAAGTTTGAGTACTTTCGAGAAAATCTTGGTGTAGTCCGAAAGGACCTCCCTCGAAAGGGGGAGTAGTTTTGTGATGCCAGCCTACTGCTGAAGATTTCCAACTTCATGTTGATGTTGTTATGATGTGCCAGCGTAATTGTTGTGATGATGTGCCAACTTAATTGTTGTGATGCCAACCTCATGCTGATGATATTCTAGCCTTGTGTTGCGTAGATGTGCCAACTTCATGCTGATGATATTCCAGCCTCGTGCTGTGTTGATGTGCCAGCCTAGTGCTATGATGTCAGCCTCGTGTTGTGATGGCATGCCAATCTCGTGCTGTGATGATGTGTCAGCCTCGTGCTATGATGTTGTGCCAGCCTCGTGCTGTGATGATGTGTCAACCTCGTGCTGTGATGCCAGCCTTGTGCTGAAGACTCTCAGCCTAGTGTTGATGTTGATGATGCTCCAGCCTTTGTGTTGTGTTGTTTTTGTTATTGATGATGATGTATTAGTGTTATACTAATTCATGTTGATGCAGATGTTGATGATGCCACTTCAGCTTCTTGCTAAAGATGATGATGCCACTTCAACTTCTAGTTGAAGATGATGATGATGATGTTATTCCAGCTTTAATGATGAAGATGATGATGTTACTTTAGCCTCACGCTGAAGATGATGATGATGTTACCTTAGCCTCATGTTGATGAGGATGATGATGCCATTCCAGCTCCCTGCTGTGAATGATGATATTGATGATGAGAAAAACTTCCAATGATTTATAGATATGCCAGTCAGTGTTCCAAGATGTTGTTGATGATGCTGCCCTCTCTCTCTCTCCGATGTTGTTGTAGAATACCCTTCTTGTTAAGGGGGAGTGTTGAAATATTGTAACTGCAAAGAGTATTCTATTTATTATTGATGTATTATTCATTAGATCAATCCCCTTTTGTGGATTGATCATGTTGGGCATTGTAAATGACCAAATCCCCTTTTGCAGATTGGTCAAACCCTAATTGTAATATGCTAAATGAGAAGTTGGCCCATATTAAAGTGGTTATAACCACCCAGAATGAGAAGTCGGCCCTGCCAGTGAAAATACACCTCAGTTCACACCTGCCAGATTGTATAAATAAGAGAGGTCAGCGCCTCATTTGTTCACTCACTCACTTGTTCATCAAAGCGGAAGAGAGAGAGCCGCATTCTTGGGAGAGGACATTCTGTATCGTTTGGTTTATTCTCTTGGCATTGTATTGGCTATCTATATTAAGGAAGTTTTTGCTGGGTTTTCTCTCCCATGAGGGTTTCCCGGGATAAATGATGTGTCTCTTGTGATTGTGTATTTCTCAGTGATCCTATCTATGCTATGGTTATCTAGTGAATTGAAAAGAAATCTAATAATAGCTTAAACCTTAACACATTGAGCACTGCATGTTCTTGCTTCAAACACATATCACTTTTGTAAAACCTTGATTCAAAATATTTCAAGCCCAAACATGTCAATTCTCTCATAAATATAACTTATTATAAGTGAAAATACTATACATGATCTCCTAATGATATGATAACCTCTAAACACCTTACAACAACTAGAACCAAGTTAGGGTTTTCACCCCTAAGCTCTAATAAGCTCTAATATCATGCTAGAATTCATAAATGTATTGCAGAAGTAGTAAAACCAAATCAAAAAAAAAAAGAGTTGATGGTGTTAAGAAACATAGTTACAACATGAACACACAATATACAATATCATAACACAAATTTTCACCATACAGATCGATCTAAGTGATCATCTATTTATGAGAACGATCTCTCTTGTATTGTATGATTAATGCACCTTGTAAAATTTTATTTACATTGAATTCTCTTTCGATACAAACTTTGTTAGTGATTATAAGCAATAATTTCAAATGCATTTTAAACTTGGGCATTCACTACAAAATACAATAACCTTGAAATTCCATTGGCTAAGAGCTCTCATTGAACGAGCATTATTGCTTTGTGGGCACATACAAAAAACATCACGAAGATAATTGTTCGTCTTGCTTAGTTGTTGGTTCTTCCTCATCTTCCTTTGACTTTAATTGTCCTTTTGAATGATTTGGTTTATCGGTTGATCGTGGTAAGAAAGGTTCAAATGTCATAACAATTATTATCACGACGATGGTATTTAACATGAAGAAAACCATCTCATTTCCTGAAAAATGCGAGAAAAAAACATATTCTTATTAGAAACTATATATAATTAATGTTTAAAAAAAATATCACAACCATTTTCTATTCTTAAAATGTTGGAATTAAATATTGGTTCTAATTGAAATGAAAAATAAACAAATTGGAAAATTTTGACAAAAGTATAGTGCAAGTATGGCTAAAAATATTTACAAATATGTAACTTCATGATTTAAAAAGATTAAGAAAGATTTTAGTGGTGTAGACCTTATTTGCAAGTTATTTTTTCAATTAAATTGTTTAAAATAGGGCATATTTTGAAAATTGAAATATTTATTTTATCTCTTAAAAATAAAATTAATATAAACTAATAAGTTATTATTTTTCATTATGAGAATCCTAATAAATTTGGAATTTTTTCATTATAAGAACCTTCACTTTAACTAGTATTATTTTTAAATGATAAAATTATGCCAAGGTGTTTTAAGCTTTTGAGAGAAATGAGTTTGCCTCCATAATCAATGAATAGATTTATGGGTTGATATATCCATGGGGAATTCTAGTTGTTATAATATTATTTTCCGTGGAAAAAACAAGATCAATGACATAATAAATGTGGAGATGAATATGGTAAACATTTATTATTGTAATTTTAGAGGAAATAAACAATGATAAAAAGTTGATTAGAATGAAAACTTTTGTGCAAATTTAGATTTTACAATTGTTTATTTCTAATGTCATGTTGAGGCGACGTAGCCCCCAAGGAACTTGTAGAATAAAGGAGTGGCTAATTAAGAAATTCAAGAGAAATTTCTAAAAGAAAGTTGTTATTTTAAGTAGATAGAGGAGTAGTGTCCCTCTATTGCACTGTTAGGGAGAGCATGTAATGATTTGACATTGGGCGCCCCTCTTCTTAGTGTCCCTATATATATAAACTTTCTTTTAGGGAATGAGAAGATCAAACACTAGGTTTAAGTTCTAATGAAAAAAGGCCATATTCAACCAAGCTACTCACCCCATGGGAGCCTTATTGGGATGGTTGAAAAGAAGGATGAGACATGGTGACTCTCCATTATCTACAAAGCCTTAAACAAAATTATAATTAAGAAGTAGTTCTCCATACCCTAGATTGATGATCTACTCAATCAAGGAAAAAGTACCAAGTTTTTCAACAAGATTGATCTTAAGTCAGGCTATCACTAGGGGCCAATTGAATTGACTTATGTGTGGAAGACAACCTTCAACTATAAGGAGGGTCTCTTCAAGTGGTTGGTCATGCCCTTTATCTTGACTAATGCACCAACAACATTCATGAGGATTATGAACGAAATTCTATGACCATTTATCAATCGTTTTGTGGTCATATACCTAGATGACATCCTCATCTTTAGCAGAACCTAAGAAGAACATGTGAAGCACATTCAACAAGTGTTGAGTACCTTGCAACAACAAATCTTATATGGCACCTTGAAGAAGTTCCCATTCAACATGCAAAGAATTTAATATCTATGGTACATTGCGGATGAGCGTGAAATGTATGTACTCATATACAAGATCCAAGTCATTTGATATTGGTCTACCCCGAAGACACTAATAGAGCTCCATGATATACAAGATCCAATTCATTTGATATTGGTCTACCCCGAAGACACTAATAGAGCTCCATGACTTCTTGGACTTTCCAAATTTTACCACTAGTTCGTGTTGGGGTTCTTTTCATATTGCATGGCACATGAGTTAGGTGATCAAGGGTGGAGCTAAGGACAAGTTTGGTTGGGCCAAATCACAATAGAAATCATTTGAGGAGTTGAAGTGTTGCCTCTATTCAATGTTATTCCCCATTCTCCCATATCTACAACAATCATTTTAAATTTAGATAGATGTATTAGATTATGTCAATTGTGCAATCCTCACTCAACATGGACATTTGGTGGCCCATCACAACGAGACACTCTTTGGCATGGCTCATAGACACCCCACCTATGAAAAGGACCTTTACTTCATTATGTAGGTTTGTTGCTAGTGGAAACATGTTATTCTAGGAAAGGTAACAATCATCCACACTGACCATAGACATCTGCAATCTATGCAGACTCGAGACAAATTGCAAAAAAAATTCCATCAGATGTAGTTCACGTACCTTCAACAATGACACCTGAACATCGAGTACAAGAAGGGTAGCACCAATTGAGTTGCAAACTGCCTTAAGTCAACCTTTGATTGTTTTTTTTTATCGCACAAGTTGTAGGTTGGGAAAATCCTGACCCAACCACCAATTGGCGACAACTAGGAGGGAACCTACCCACTATCACCTTAAGCAGGTGTCCCTGTCACTTTAGAGGTGAGATAGTCACCTCAAGGGGGGAATCCTGGTGACCCTAGGGGGAATGAGATGGAAAATGATGAAGATGAAGAGGATGTCCCTAGAGGTCAGTTCTAAATAGTATGAAGGTCTTGGGAAGGTTCAAGGGTTTCCAAATATGTTGAGTGACTTGCTGATAGTGGAGTACCTGCCCGAGACACAAGAAAACCAAACAAATGATGCAATATAACCAATTGGACAAGTAAGTTAAGATTGTTGTCCCTAATAGAAACTGTTAGTAACAATATATATCCACAATAAAATGGCACAATAAGTTGCTAAATAGTGTTATAAATCAAGAGATAGACTAGCTAAACACTAGTAAAACTCAAGATTAAAGACCAAGATACTATCATGAAAAGACAAGGTTGTTGTAAACACTTTCTGCAGCAATATATATCAGCTTTATGGCTGTAAAAATCAACATATCACAAAAAGAAAATCAGCCATTGAAACTCCTCCAAACTTTGCCAAAACGTGCACTAGACCAACTAGTGTAAGTATGAAAACTTTGGGCAATTTTCAGTGGTTGATTTGAGAGTTAATAAAGCAATTAGATTAGAGTTTCTGCAGCCCTAATGGATGAAGATGAAATTTTGTAACAGAAGCAAGAACTACCCCTTTGATGGGGACGCTCTAGTGGCTCAGAGGTGCTCTATGCACAAGGAACACAATCCAAGTTGCAAAAAGTTAATACGACAAGAAATCATGTTTCCCAATGCAATATTTTGTTTCTCCAATGCAAGAATACTTCAGATTAGTTCCTTTAAAATTGGGTGATGGAGTCTTTAAAGCACACACGATATCAAAAACAACCCTAGGGGTGTGAATCCTCTTACTCCCTAGGGTATGCCAACCAAACTTAGGGTAAATCTAGGAGGGTATACACACTCGTATTCCTCCTAGCAACCCTTGCAAAAAAGAAAGACTTAAAACCTTTAACAAAGAGATGAAGCAATGATGGAGGGTGTATCTAGCATACTCCTCCCTAGGGTTTCTACCAACAATAATCAAAGTAAGCAAGAAAATTATAACAAATGCATATTTTTCCTTACCAAATCCAAGAAAATGAGAGAACAAACCCTAGTTACCATGCAACATTCATCCAAGATTCAAGAGAGCAATCCTTTAGGGGGGTGCAGATCACTCCTCCTCATCCATTCACCAAGAGACATTGACCATAAGACATTCCACAAGACAGAAACACCAAAATCACCAAGGGTAGCGAAAATAGCAGCCAAGTACTTCTCACAATGGGAGAGTTATATTATAATGAGATCTTATGATCTCTTATTTATACAAAATGTCTCCAAAATAGTTTGTCCACATAATATTAGGGTAAACCACAAGACTAGGGGTCAACAACCCTAATATTGCCATTTTTATGAAATAATATAAAACAATTCACTTAAAATTTACTTTTACACAGAGAAACCCTAATTTAAAGTGGCATCACGACTTTAGGGGATGTTTTGGCACTAGGAACAAGTCATTGTTGTTGGAGAAGTATAGGTAGGCTTCCCAAAGCCACATGTCAAGCATCCAAGTCACTTCCCTCATGGTCAAAGACTCAAACTCCTCAAAATGTCCATGTGCCAATGAGTGGTAATATCGCCACCAAACCCTAGCCATCCTAGATGACGTCGTGCCTCTAAAGGTGATGTTTTTCCTCTCCTAGGAAAAATGTTTGGCATGTGAGGGCTAGGTTATGTTGTCCAAGTAATATTCTAGGCCTCTGAAGTTTCATCTCTCATCTAGCATGCAGGCCCTTGGCATCCACCTGTGGGCTTCAAGCCCCATGGAAGCCCAAGTTAGGCTTGTTCCTCCAAAACTGTCCACCAACTAGGTTCTGCAAAGACAAACAAGCATGCCCTCCAAGGATCTCAAGTCAAAATATCATGATAAGTAAAACAAGTCAATAAATGATCCACCTAAGCATGTGCATCAAAGATTACCCCGTCAAACAATTAAGTGCTCAAAGACATTATGCAACTTGCCAAGATTGGATATGGGAGGGTTGATGAGGTGTCCTAGTGGGCAAATCTTGCCCTAGGTCAAGGAGTGTTTCCAAGAGATCCCTCTCTATGCCATGCAAAGTGGATGAAGCGGTTAAGGGTCAAGACTCAATGGGCATGGGGTTCATGACATAAAATGGGTTGTAGTGTCTCATTCATGGGTTCCTTTGTAGAGGGTGTGTGGCACCTTCATTTTCAATGCAATTTTTCCAAGCCCATCATTTGGTCATTCTTTGTTTCTTTCATATTTTAAGGATAAGTTGAAGGCCACTGTCCTGGCGTGGTGTCCAGATAATGAAAGTGTCACTCAAAAACACCTAGTGGAAATGAGAAGGCCAGCTCGTGATGAGACCCCCTTTCTCTCAGACATGCAACTAAGAGCCATTACCCTGGCTTGGTGACCATAAGATGGTAATATCATACCACTAGATATATATGAACATGATAGGTTGACTCGTGATGAGACCTCCTATCCTCCAACTAACCTTTTAAGCATTCTTAATCATTATTTTTTTGGGTCCCCTTTTTCTTAAAAATAAGTGTTTCATTTCTTTCAAAGGGGTATCCCTAGGTGAAGCATATGGAAGGTTTATATAAAGGATTTTCATATTTACCCAACATCAATCCCTCTGGGCCTTCAATCCCTTCTTCCCATAGAATGAGGGACAACCCTTTCTTAGGTCAATACACCCTGAAAATCCCAAGAGATAAGGAAATGGGGGGAAATAGTGATGGAAAGTGGTAAGTATGGTCGGAAATGGTAGGATGGCTCTTCAAGGGAGTTCCTAGTAGCAAACCCATTCCCAAGGAATACCACTTACTAGGGCACAATGTCAACAACCAATGTGAAGCAGGGAAAAATACATAATGTCCAAGCATATATCATGAAATCTAAAGCAGTCTAAGATACACCATACTCAAATGCATCAAATATTGAAATGACACTCACCATAATCCCTGATTTGTACCTCATGGAGCAAGGCCCATTGCCTCTTGGAAGCCAGTTGGTGTGGTGGATGCCATCTGAAAATATACGACCTCTGTGGTGGTGAGAAGGGTCTACATCTGTGAAAAAGGATATTTCTAGTCATGTAGGCTCTCGACACTCCATATTCGCAACTTTAGTGCCTCGAGAGACAATCTCCTTAGTTATCCCACAAAATGGGGATAACATTTGGCTCCTACTTGGGGACATGTGCTCGTCGTAGAGTGCATGAGAACCACAACATATCCTGGTAAACCTGTGTCTGCCAAAACTCAAAAAAAGGGATCAGAGCATCTAGGGTGGTGCTATCACCCTTCTATCCATATATATATACAAAATCCAAAATGAAATCTAATCTAGAAAAGAAAAAATTTGAGATTTTTTCAAATTTTTTTAAACTAAGCATGGAATCAATATGCAAGTAGAGAAAAATAAAATATGAAATCCATCTAAACTAATATGAGCAATCAAGATGAAAATGCATGGGAAATCAAGATGACCTACCTACTTACCTGGGGCACAGGCCCTGAAGAAGTCATGTGACGTGAACATAAGGTTGGAGAAGAGATCCATCCACTGGTAATGCATCTTTCTCCCGTCTAAGGTTGTCAGATAGTACTTTTCTTTATCAGACTTCTTCTTGATGATGTACAGGCCAAGCCATGAGATTTTATTTCTTTGGTCATACTTAGGCTCTCCCTTTCTTTTGTCCCACATGAGCACAAGACTTCCTTCATTAAAATTGATGCAAGGTGCATTCTCAACGCATGGATGTGAAAGAGGCTTTGTGTGGACCATCTCTTTGACGATTTCTTCATGTTTCTCATCTTCTTTCTTCAAAATCTGGATAGACCTTGGCTCCTTCCCATGGTATTTTGCAAGTTTCTCTTTGTATTCATTTGTCGATGGGAGAAACATCTCTATGGAGTCTTCCTGTATAAAGGGTAGCTCAGATGGATCATACTCAATAATCTGTTGGGGCACATCATGATTGTATTCATTTGCATAATTAGGGTCACTTGGATTCATCACATGTGTATCATTCATTTATCGGTTGTTCAAGATCTCATGTGTGCCATCGCCCATGGGAATGTATGCATGTGTAAGGCTCATGCTAAAAAACCCCCCAAGGGAAATGGACTAGATCCTCGACAAGAGAATCCCCCGAGCATTCGGAACATCAATCCATAATATGCCCATGAGGAAGATTATATGTGGAAAATCAATTAGAAAAACCTCAACGTCCTCACACACCCCAAAGACCTTGAGCCTTCTTGAATTAATACCACATACATTTCCATAGGGCTGGGTTTCCTTTAGACCAAGTTGTTCCATCACCTTCAAAGGCATGACATTTGTTGAGGCACCAGAGTCAAGCATGTTAATGTTTATGCCATTATTATAGTTCTTCGCATTTCAATAGATAAGAGCATCATAAGAACAAGATCACTGAGAAATACACATTCACAAGAGACACAACATTTATCCTGGGAAACCCTCTAGGGGAAGAACACCCAGCAAAAAATTCCTTATCATAAATAGCTTATACACTGTTCAAGAGATAACTCAAACCAATACAGATAGTCCTCTCCAAGAGATGCACCACTCTTCTTCTCCTCTCTCCAACTGGTAATTGCAGCTTGCCTCATAAGATAATGAGCAAGTGAGTTGTGTGATAAAGTGAGGTGCTAGCCTCCTATATATACAAGACTGGCACGTGTGAGAGGGTTTCACTGGCAGGGCCGACCTCTCACTTTGGGTGGGTAAACCCACCTTTAAATTAATTCTGGGTCTCAATAATAACTGTTGGGGCCGACTTCTTATTCTGCCTATTACAATTGTCCGATGACCAATCCGCAAAAGTGGATTTGGTCCTAGTACAATTACCTACATGATTAATCCACAATGGGGATTAATCCAATGAATAAAATAACAATAATAATAAGAATACTCTTCGCAGTTACATTATTTCAACACTCCCCCTTAACAAGAAGGGTCTTCTTCAGCAGCATCAGGCGAGAGAGGTCTGCATCATTAGTGGCATCAGGAGGACAATATCGTCAATATCATCTTGAAACATTGGCTAGCACATTTACGAGTCATCGGAAGTTTTCTTCATTGACAGCATCATCATTCTCGAAAGAATGCCATCATCATCTGCATCAATATGTATCAATAAAATGATACCTCATCACAACACTGGGCTGGCACATCACAGTACTACATTGGATCAATGTCACAGCGGTTAAGTTGGTAGCTCAGTGTCAGTCACATCTTGCTTTACGTCTAACAACGAGGTCAAAAGCAAGGAATGATCTTGCTTTACGTCTAACAACTAGGTCAGAAGCAAGGAACACATCATCATCTCGCTTTACGTCTAACAGCTAGGTCAGAAGCGAGGAATCATCTTGATTTACATCTAACAATGAGGTCAGAAGCAAGGAACACATCAACCTCTCGCTTTACGTCTAACAACGAGGTCAGAAGAGAGGAATCATCTTGCTTTACGTCTAACAACTAGGTCAGAAGCAAGGAATCCACAGCGTCATGCTTTACGTCTAACAGCGAGGTCAGAAGCAATGACTCATCTTGCTTTACGTCTAACAGCGAGGTCAGAAGCAAGGAACACAC
>ML788903.1:389559-404724 GCA_009831015.1 Picea engelmannii
ATGTTAATGTTTATGCCATTATTATAGTTCTTTGCATTTCAATAGATAAGAGCATCATAAGAACAAGATCACTGAGAAATACACATTCACAAGAGACACAACATTTATCCTGGGAAACCCTCTAGGGGAAGAAAACCCAGTAAGAACTTCCTTATCATAAATAGCTTATACAATGTTCAAGAGATAACTCAAACCAATACAGATAGTCCTCTCTAAGAGATGCGTCACTCTTCTTCTCCTCTCTCCAACTGGTAATTGCAGCTTGCCTCATAAGATAATGAGAAAGTGAGTTGTGTGATAAAGTGAGGCGTTAGCCTCCTATATATACAAGACTGACACGTGTGAGAGGGTTTCACTGGCAGGGCTGACCTCTCACTCTGGGTGGGTAAACCCACCTTTAAATTAATTCTGGGTCTCAATAATAACTGTTGGGGCCGACTTCTTATTTTGCCTATTACAATTGTCCGATGACCAATCCGCAAAAGGGGATTTGGTCCTAATACAATTACCGACATGATTAATCCACAATGGGGATTAATCCAATGAATAAAATAACAATAATAATAAGAATACTCTTCGCAGTTACATTATTTCAACAAAGCATACAATTATTCAAACGGAGGTCATTCATGCCTAATGATAGGTAGAAGGGAGGATTCATGCCCCTTAGCCGATCGAGATACATAGTGTTCAAGATGATGGGATGATCTTCCTTCTTGGTTGACACCTGTAATACTTTCAAAATTTTCCGTTTCACAGAAGGGATCTTACACATCTATATCACAAGGACTATCATATTCATCTTTCCAAACATGCTCGCAACGTCTATATTTAATTGAATATCATTTGCAGGAGTTGGCTTAGGAAGCAACTCATGTACCGAAGGTGGAGATGGTGGTGCTACCTTCTCTACTGATGGAAGAGGAGTGTCAGACTGAGATGGAGGTGTTGAATCTTTATTCCTTCCAGTGTAGGTCAGATATTGCCTCCTCCTTAATTCCTTCTTTTGATCATATGTCAACTGATTCAAGGCTCGTATTCTCCCCTCTCTTTCTCCTTGTCTTCTGGCTTCATTGATCTATTTTTGTTTGAATTGTTCCTCTTAGAAAAAACATATCATATCCATGAAATTCATATCATCGAGAGAATCTTCGTCTCGTCGGGGGCATTCATCTTCTCTGTGAGGTTCTTGACATGAAAGACACTAGGCTTCTATGTCAACTGTCCCAACTGGTTTCAAATTATCTGGGGCCTTTGCCTCTTGCTAAGGCCTTGGTTTCCAACCTGTGGCATCTCTTTGTTGTCTGGTAAATTGAGGTCTAGGAGCAGATTGATTCCTCTCCACAGTAGTTAAACGACCTGTTGACCGCCTCTCCAACATAGGTGGTCAACTCCATGTGCCATGAAAAGATGCATCATCAGATGCAAATTTGTTGAAGACTTTTGGTTCTACAGGGCATGTTTGGCCCCAACACTTCTTTTTGTAACTATAATTTCTGCACCCCTGCGTGAGTCAATAATGTAATAGGTCTGCATGAGTCATGTCTAGGTCAGTTACCTTGGGATCGGTTCACTGGGAGAGTTCCTTTCATCGAGGTTTTTTTATCCTCAGGTTATCAATTGAGCTTTTCAGCCTTATTGATTTCCCTTGAGTTTTTCCCTCACACTTGCAATAATTCCTCCAAAGTGGTGAATGACGTTCTACTGGGATTATCTTTTGATAACTATTATAGGGAATCATTGTAAATGACCATGCAAGACATATTAGAAAGTTTTGCAGAATTCCATCGAGTCTAAGTTAGTTTTTTTAATTAATTAATTTTTAATTAAATTTCCCTAAGTTTAGAGGTTTAATTAATTAATTATTTTTGAGCAAATATTGTAAAAACTAGGTCCTTGGACTTTTGATAGGGATATTTGTGCTCAAACGAAATGGAATAGAACCCCCTACATCCATGGACCAAGTTTCATCTCAGTTGGACAACTTTTGCTAAGGGTTTGTCCACCCTGAGTGTCAGTCAGTCTAAACAACAATTTTAATTGCTAAAGTCCAAACATGGCAAAATTGTAAAAATGTAGTAATGAGTTAAAAGGATGTTTAATGCTAGATAGAAGTTAGAGAGAGACTCCATAAGCCTAACCTAACCACCCAACCTTTTTCCTAACCTTTTTCTACCCTTTCCCCCTTTCACCCTCTTCAAGTGTGACGCCCTCCTTGAAGGAGAATGACGTGGCATCTTGTTTTAATTGGTGGAGGGCCTCCTCTCATTGATTGGCGTGCTCCCTGTCACCCCCACATCCCTCCTTCCCTATTCTAATATCTCTTTACCTCATCCCAACACCTCCCATCCTCTACTAATCCCAAAAAGTTGTGCCCTCCTAAGTGCGCCCCCTTCCATCTAGAAAAATCCAAAATTATTTTTAAAAAATTATTTGAAACCTCTCACCTTCCTTGGCATCAATCCCAAGGCCTCCCACACCCCTTTTCCTTGATCCGAACATTTTCCACCTTTCTAAAACCTAGATCTAGGATTCAAACCGTAGATGGTGCACCCTAGCCTAGAGATCTCATCTTTTTCTTGGTGTTGGACAGTTGGCATTGATCCAAGAGAGGTACGTTTGCCTCTCCAAGTATAAATAGATCCCTCTCCTCACTCCCAACCACCATATCTTGAGCTAAATTTATGCTACTTGATTTCTCACTCTCTCTTTCATTCATCATTTTCATTATCTTGCTCTTTAGGGTTTTGGAGATAGTTTTCTCCAAGATCCTTCTTCTTGAGTAATAAAGAGAAAACTTTGGAGGATTATTGGAAGAGTTATGCAGATGTTTCTTCTTGCCATACACATAAGCTAAACTTGTTCTAAGATTTTGTTTGGTGATTGCATCTTTGGATCCTAAGGCAAAATGTTATTTGGGTAGATCTAGTAATGCACATGCTTGTAGATCTATATATCTTGATATGCTAGATAGGATTGAAATGTCATCTTATTAGTATATGAAACATATTGTCTATTGTATGCCATCATTGTTCAAGGTTTTCGAAGGTTTAACTTCAAGGGTTTCATTGGGACAACCTCAAGCAAGAAGGCTCCCTTGAAACACACTCAAACTCCGTTCATTTCTTACTCTTACTCTTCTTCTATATTGTTGTTCATTCCATCAATATTTCAGCTAGCATAGTTTAGTAAGATAGATCATTTTTAATCAAAATTCATAAATTTTTCTTAAGAAAATTTTTCCCTAAAAAGGCAAAAGTTTTTCTTCATTCTTTTGGTTGTGTGTAGCATTTCCAACAAGGATACCTTGCTGGTTTTTGCAGGTTCAGAACTGGTTGAGAGGGGTTTTGGCTACCCAAAGGCATCCACACAACACTCAAAGACCCCCAAAGGGATTGGTAGCTATTTCTCAACCTTTCTTCTTCAATTTCTAAGTATTTTTGTCATTTCTTCTCTCTTTTTTTTGCTTGTAGTGGCTCATAGTTGTTGGGAGAATGAGTGGTATGGCCTCCTCCCACGTGTGAGCTTTTGGGTAGCTTGGATCTAGCTTAGATCTTGCTTTATTTGATATGTTTTTCCTTTTTGAGATAGGACGTGGGGGTTTGTGAGATAAAGGGTATCTTCCAAACCTTAGGACGTGGGGTTAGGGTTTGCTTGTTTTGTTCTTGGTTTGCTTGTCTTTCTCTCTTCTTTAAATCTTTTCTAAGTTAAGCAACTTAGTTAATTGCCTACCTATTTGGGAGAGGAATACCCCAAAAGGTTGGGTTAGGGTTTAATTTGTGGTTGAATATGTAATTGGTTAATGCTCTAAATATTCTAGATCTAGACCTAATACTTAATAATTCTCTAGCTTAAGCCTATTGGGCCTCATAATCAACTTAACTAGATCTCATGCACGCTTAGTTCACTACAAATGTCCATCTTTATGTTCCATGCTTAGATCTATAATCCTTAATGCTTAATTACTTAAACAAGTGGATGGTGTTCTTCTTTATTGCACAGATATCTTTAATGCCATTTGCCATATGCTCTAAGTAATTTCATTGATAAGTTGATAAGTAGGCAAGAACTTAAATTTCTTATTCTTTCTCACACTTAATGATCATATCTTATTTCTCTTAATCATTAGATAAGTGTGATTGTCTTTCTTTTCTTATTGGCGAGTTGTTCTTGCCCTCACACTTTATTTATTTACTTTGCAAGCTATCTAATTGTGCATCTAAGTGACTTTCTCTCACATAGAATATATGTGTTAATGCCTTTCATTTCATAATCTTAATCAACACACTTTAAGGCTAAAGTGAGTTTTGGCCAAGTCACTAATTCACATTTTAAAAGTGTCATAAAACTCTTAAAACACTCTAAAACACTCCTAAAAGTCTACCTAATCCATATAATAACTTAATAGACTATTTAGGGTACCTTAGACCACCATCTTCACGATCTAAAACGGGGATTGAGGGGGAACGAAAGGTGTAGGCCAGGGACGGTCTCACGACGCACAGGATGCGTTCTTTCTGTAAGAACTCAATCTTTCGGGCTGACCTTCGAAGCTAGGGTGGCAACACTTATTGAGCATCCAACAATCATTTGACAATAGGGGGAGGAGGCTTTGGTGAAATAATTTGTAAGGGTAACTAAAATGTTTAAATCTTAAGAAACCCTTAACTCATTAAAACGATTAAAACTTGGACTTAAATCTCTAAATACTTAGTGGGTCTAATAACTTAGAGTGAGTCTTCTTCATCTTCATAATACCTGTACTTGAAATTCTTAAATCTTCTTTGATGATGCATTGATGATTTATTGATGATGATCTCATAGATGTAGTATGATGCTTTGATCTTCTTGTATCGCGCACACATAATAAGTAAAGTGATTAGCTTGTTTGTTGTATTCTAGCATCTTCTAATTGTAAGTCTTGTATCTAATATTTATTTGATTAAGCTATTCTTTTGTAAGTAATATTGTAATCATATTTGTAAAGAAACCCCCTTTAACTTTAGTTGACCCTTTGTCCAATCTTAGGCACTAGTCTTAGTTTCCCTAGGAAAATGTCTTTCTTCACATACTAACCCTTGCATATTGCATTGTTGCTTGTGCATCTTAAGATTAAAATCCCCCCAAGCCTTAACAAATTAAAACTAACTCCTAGAACTCAACTATAAAACTAATCTAGAAACTAGGGACTACCCCCCTTGGCTTCCCTAGGAGTGAGCCTAGATGGAAGAGGTTTCGGTCAAAGTCCGGCTCACTTAGTGTCCTAATACACACTTGCAAACGTGAGCTAAGTCCGGCTCACTTAGTGTGTCCTTGGAGGCACAATGCCTAGGTTTCGGTCAAAGTGACAATGTGGGCTGTGAACCTAGGCATTGTGCCTCCAAGGACACACTAAGTGAGCCGGACTTAGCTCACGTTTGCAAGTGTGTATTAGGACAACAACATCTTTGGCATCGTTGCCGGGGATAAGTCATTTATCTTTGGTCAAAACGACTAATTTTTTTAGAACTAAAAATTCTTTAAACTTGCATTTGTTGTTTTTGTTTGCTTCCTCTCCAAGTGGCGACTCCATTGAACAAATCTATCAAGTATACTGCAAGGAGCAATCCTTGTGGTTTGCTTGAAAATTCTTGGAGAAGAAGCACTCATTGATTTCCGATGCTTGTTCCAAACATAATAAATTAACTTTTGTTTTCCTTCTTGTTTTTGCTTTGTTTGATGCTCTTGTTTGTCTGAAATAAACTTGGTCATCTGGTGACTCCACTTTTAAATAATTTGATGAGGTATTTTGCAAGAAGGAATTAACGACTTGTTTTACTTCATCCTTGAACTTGGAAGAGTTTGTGGATGAAGATAGCTAGTCTTTCTTCTTGTTGGATCCTTAGTAATCTTGGGTCCCACTCCTTTTCTTTAGACCTTTGTTTAAATGATCTAGTTAGAAATGGATGATTTTTATAGTCTTATTGATTTTTCAGGAATTGTTGGTTACGCTCATGATATATCTGAAGATGTTATTAATAACATTCCTGATTTTTATGATCATGATGATGTTAGTACTCACATCAGGGCCTTCACTAAATGTATTGAGGAATGGTGTGATCCACCTATTTATGAGGATGTTCTAATACAATTGTTTGTCTTAACTCTTTCTAGTGACTGGGCTAATGATTGGTTTCATGATTCACCTGATAAGAGATTCAAGAACATATGGGATTTGCTGCATGCCTTTTTGGAAATATTTGGGCATGATCAGGATGAAGTTTACAATGAATTGGTTCCTAGTTGTCGAACCGTCCCCCCGGTCCGAACCCCCGAACCGTGCTCCGAGCAAGAGCGTCCCGGAACCGCGCTCCCGACCTCCCGAACCTCGCTCCCGACCTCTCCCCCACGCTCCCTGCCAATTGAGGAACCTCCACGCTCCCCCGCGCTCCTGAGCCGCTCCCGGGCCACTCCCGAACCTACAGCCCGCACTCCCTCCACGCTCCAAACCGCGCTCCCAAAATGCTCCTGAACCCACGCGTACGCTCCCTGAAAAATGGCCACGAAAAGTTCATTTTTTTTTTTTTACTTAAACTTTTTTTCATAATTTTTTGTACATTGACTAACATGTTTTGCAGGGTCTTCCAATAGATTTTTGGGCATCTTTTGCCCCAATTAACTTGCTGTTTTTTCAGGTTTAGCGATCATACAAAGGGAAACTCTACCCATTTTTCGAAGAATGGGAGCTTATAGGACCGTCAGAAGTGCCTTGTACTTTAATAAATAATTTTAAAAGCTTGTAAACCTCATTGATCCATCTTTATAAGGATTACATGTCTCCCAAGAAAGAGACCATTGTAACCGAAGCAACAAAATAGTGGGCTACACAGTGCCCAGTTTTCTTTCCCCCTAGGGGGAATTTGTGTCTTGTGGTGTGCTTGTTTATTTTTCTTCAAGTCTTTCAAATTTTGCAATTCATCACCTAAGGAAAGATAAAATTTATGTATGTAAAAAAGTCTAAGTCTAGTATGTATTTGTATTTGTAAAATGTATTTCAATTTCTTACTTTGTATGTGTAATTGTTAACAGCTAGATGGTTGACGCTTGAATGATTATTCATTAATGTACTATGTAAGATTCATGGAATGATGGATAATATGGAAGTTAGATGACATTTCATATATTGGAAGTATCACAAACATACATGTTTCATAAATTTTGCATCTAGTTTGACATTCTACATGTTTTATTTTGAATATATATATATATATATATATATATAAACGCTCCTGAGACGCTTCGGTCCCGACCATATTTTGAAAAATGCACTCCCACGCTCTCGCTTCCTGCTCCCACTCCCGCTTCGCTCCCATGCTTTGGCAACACTGAATTGGTTGATGATTTTATGGAAAAATGGAGGAAAAATCTTCCAAATATAAAAACAATCAGTTTAGACATAGAGGTTGATTCTCCACCATATTCCATTCAGGAGATTAATGAAATAATTTTAAACATGCAGTATGCCCATACTAAACAGCTTGAGGCCATAAGCGAACAAATTTTGTCCATGGAAAATCGATTGAGGATCAAGGAAGATGATTTTACAGTAGCTTATATTGAATATCCGGACCCCCTTGAACTTGAGCTTTAGAGTGAAAAAGATGAGGAAGTTTATGGGGAAATTTTGGATGAACCCATGGATGAGCCAATCATTCATTTTGAGGAAATAAAGGAACTTGAGTTTGAAAATGTTGAATATCTAGATGGTTCAAGTCCCCACCCTCCTCCCGAGGAACCAATCTTTTTGAAGGGTAACTTTGAAAATCTTGAGGAAAATAGTATGATGGTTCCTGTGGTATGTTCTTTTTCAACCTCTCAACCAGAAGATGAATTAATGCAGAATTATGTGGAGATGGAAGGAAACTTCAGTTTATCAATGTCATATCATTATGAGTATTGGTTGGCCTCCCACCTTGACAGTCATGAGCAACAAAGTATTCAGAGTTTACATGATTTGTCATATTCCAGTGTTTGGTTGAAGGAAGGAAGGAGCATGAAGTTTGGTTGGTTCTTCCGCACAAAAAGTTCCAAGTTGATAAAACTTGGGAAGGGATTTTTTGTGAGTCATCCTAGACAAGGATGTTTTAGACACTTGTCGCATCATTTCATCCATTCCATGGGTGGCTGTAACGTATCTCTAACCGTTCTTTGTATTTTAATTTTGTATTATTTTAATTTATTATGTCAATATGTACTTGAATTTTTTTTCTTCGGTACCATAGATTTCATTTCTTATAAATTAATGATGTTGTACTTTAGTTATTTCACTTTGTAAATGTTGTATATGGCGTTCATTTATTTCATTATGTATATATGTATTCTTATGTTGGTTATTGGTGAGCACTCTGCTTTGTAGGTGCTGGATTCTCGTATGCTCTCTGTCTCAAGTGAGAAGATCGAACACACGTCCCCATGTGGAGCCAGATGTTGGTCGTCTCTCCAACATAGGTGGTCAAATCCATGTGCCATGAAGAGATGCATCATCAGATGCAAATTTGTTGAAGACTTTTGGTTCTACAGGGCATGTTTGGTCCCAACACTTCTTTTTGTAACTGGAATTTCCGCACCCCTGCGTGGGTCAATAATGTAATAGGTCTGCATGAGTCATGTCTAGGTCAATTACCTTGGGATCCATTCACTGGGAGAGTTCATTTCACCGAGGGTTTTTTATCCTTAGGTTATCAATTGAGCTTTTCAGCCTTATTGATTTCCCTTGAGTTTTTCCCTCACACTTGCAATAATTCGTCCAAAGTGGTGAATGACATTCTTGTGGGATTATCTTTTGATAACTATTATAGTGAATCATTGTAAATGATGATGCAAGACATCTTAGAAAGTTTCGCGGAATTCCATCGAGTCTAAGTTAGTTTTTTTTAATTAATTAAATTTTAATTAAATTTCCCTAAGTTTGGAGGTTTAATTATTTAATTAATTAATTATTTTTGAGAAAATACTGTAAAAACTAGGTCCTTGGACTTTTTATAGGGGTATTTGTGCTCAAACGAAATGGAATAGCACCCCCTACATCCATGGACCAAGTTTCATATCAGTTGGACAACTTTTTCTATGGGTTTGTCCACCCGGAGTGTCAGTCAGTCTAAACAACAATTTTAATTGCTAAAGTCCAAACATGGCAAAATTGTAAAAATGTAATAATGAGTTAAAAGGATGTTTAATGTTGGATATAAGTTAGAGAGAGACTCCCTAAGCCTAACCTAACCACCCAAACTTTTTCCTAACCTTTTTCTACCCTTTCCCCCTTTCACCCTCTTCAAGTGTGATGCCCTAAGGGGAGGTTATGCCCTCCTTGAAGGAGAATGACGTGGCATCTTGTTTTAATTGGTGGAGGGCCTCCTCGCATTGATTGATGTGCTCCCTCTCACCACCACATCCCTCCTTCCCTCTTCTAATCTCTCTTTCCCTCATCCCAACACCTCCCATCCTCTCCTCATCCCAAAAAGTTGTGCCCTTCTAGGAGAAGTGCGCCCCCCTCCATCTAGAAAAATCCAAAATAATTTTTAAAAAAATATTTGAAACCTCTCACCTTCCTTGGCATCAACCCCAAGGCCTCCCACACCCCTTTTGTTTGATCCCAACATTTTCCACCTTTCTAAACCCTAGATCTAGGATTCAAACCCTAGATGGTGCGCCCTAGCCTAGAGATCTCATCTTTTGCTTAGTGTTGGACACTTGGCATTGATCCAAGAGAGGTAGGTTTGCCTCTCCAAGTATAAATAGATCCCTCTCCTCACTCCCAACCACCATATCTTGAGCTAAAGTTATGCTACTTGATTTCTCACTCTCTCTCTCTCTTTCATTCATCATTTTCATTCTCTTGCTCTTTAGGGTTTTGGAGATAGCTTTCTCCAAGATCCTTCTTGAGTAATAAAGAGAAAATTTTGAAGGATTATTGGAAGAGTTATGCAGATGTTTCTTCTTGCCATACATATGAGGTAAACTTGTTCTAATATTTTGTTTGGTGATTGCATCTTTGGATCCTAAGGTAAAATGTTATTTGGGTAGATCTAGTAATGCACATGCTTGTAGATCTATATATCTTGATATGCTAGATAAGATTGAAATGTCATATTATTAGTATATGCGACATATTGTCTATTGTATGCCATCATTGTTCAAGGTTTTTGCAGGTTTAGCTTCAAAGGTTTCATTGGGACAACCTAAAGCAAGAAGGCTCCCCTGAGACAGACTCAAACTCCATTCCTTTCTTACTCTTACTCTTATTCTATATTGTTGTTCATTCCATCAATATTTCAACTAGCATAGTTTAGTAAGATAGGTCATTTTTAATCAAAATTCATAAATTTTTCTTACAAAAATTTTTGCCCTAAAAAGACAAAAGTTTTTCTTCATTCTTTTGATTGTCTGTAGCATTTCCAGCAAGGATACCTTGTTGGTTTTTACAGGTTCAGATCTGGTTGAGAGGGGTTTTGGCTACCCAAAGACATCCACACAACACTTAAATACCCCCAAAGGGATTGATAGCTATTTTTCAATCTTTCTTCTTCAATTTCTAAGTATTTTTGTCATTTCTTCTCTCTTTTTTTTGTTTGTAGTGGCTCATAGTTGTGGGAGAAGGAGTGGTACGGCCTCCTCCCATGTGTGAGCTCTTGGATAGCTTGGATCTAGCTTAGATCTTGCTTTATTTGATATTTTTTGTATTTTTGAGCTAGGACGTGGGGGTTTGTGAGATAAAGGGTGTTCTCCAAACCCTAGGACGTGGGGTTAGGGTTTGCTTGTTTTTGTTCTTGGTTTGCTTGTCTTTCTCTCTTCTTTAAATCTTTTCTAAGTTAAGCAACTTAGTTAATTGCCTACCTATTTGGGAGAGGAATACCCCAAAAGGTTGGGTTAGGGTTTAATTTGTGGTTGAAGATCTAATTGGTTAATGCTCTAAATATTCTAGATCTAGATCTAATACTTAATAATTCTCTAGCTTAAGCCTATTGGGCCTCATAATCAACTTAACTAGATCTCATGCATGCTTAGTTCACTACAAATGTCCATATTTATGTTCCATGCTTAGATCTATAATCCTCAATGCTTAGTTACTTAAACAAGTGGATGGTGTTCTTCTTTATTGCAGAGATCTCTTTAATGTCATTTTCCATATGCTTTAAGTAATTTCATTGATAAGTTGATAAGTAGGCAAGAACTTAAATTTCTTATTCTTTCTCACACTTAATGATCATATCTTATTGCTCTTAATCATTAGATAAGTGTGATTGTTTTTCTTTTCTTATTGGCAAGTTGTTCTTTCCCTTGCACTTTATTTCTTTACTTTGCAAGCTATCTAATTGTGCATCTAAGTGACTTGCTCTCACATAGCATATATGTGTTAATGCCTTTCATTTCATAATCTTAATCAACACACTTTAAGGCTGAAGTGAGTTTCGGCCAAGTCACTAATTCACATTTTAAAAGTGTCATAAAATTCTTAAAACACTTTAAAACACTCCTAAAAGTGTACCTAATCCATATAATAACTTAATAGACTATTTAGGGTACCTTAGACGACAATATTCACCATATAAAACGGGGATTGAGGGGCAACGGAAGGTGTAGGCCGGGGATGGTCTCACGGCGCATAGGATGCGTCCTTTCTGTAAGAACTCAATCTTTCGAGCCGACCTGCGAAGCTAGGGTGGAAACACTTATTGAGCATCCAACAGTCATTTGGCAATAGGGAGAGGAGGCTTTGGTGAAATAATTTGTAAGGGTAACTATAATCTTTAAATCTTAAGAAACCCTTAATTCATTAAAATGATTAAAACTTGGACTTAAATCTCTAAATACTTAGTGGGTCTAATAACTTAGAGTGAGTCTTATTCATCTTCATAATACTTGTACTTGAAATTCTTAAATCTTCTTTGATGATTTATTGATGATGATCTCATAGATGTAGTATGATGCTTTGATCTTCTTGTATCCTGCACACATAATAAGTAAAGTGATTAGCTTGTTTGTTGTATTCTAGCATCTTCTAATTGTAAGTCTTGTATCTAATATTTATTTGATTTTTGTAAGTAATATTGTAATCATATTTGTAAAGAAACCCCCTTTAACTTTACTTGACCCCTTGCCCAATCTTAGGCACTAGTCTTAGTTTCCATAGGAAAAGGTCTTGCTTAACATACTAACCCTTGCATCTTGCATTGCCGCTTGTGCATCTTAGGATTAAAATCCCGCCAAGCCTTAACAAATTAAAACTAACTTCTAGAACTTAACTCTAAAACTAATCTAGAAACTAGGGATTACCCCCCTTGGCTTCCCTAGGAGTAAGCCTAGACGGAAGAGGTTCTGGTCAAAGTGACAGTGTGGGTTGTGAACCTAGGCATTGTGTCTCCAAGGAAACACTAAGTGAGCCGGACTTAGCTCACGTTTGCAAGTGTGTATTAGGATGACAACATCTTTGGCGCCATTGTCGGGGATATGTCATTTATCCTTGGTCAAAACGACTAATTTTTTTAGAACTAAAAATTCTTTGAACTGGCATTTGTTGTTTATGTTTGCTTCCTCTCCAAGTGGCGACTCCATTGAACAAATCTGTCAATTATATTGTAAGGAGAAATCCTTGTGGGTTGCTTGAAAATTCTTGGAGAAGAAGCACTCATTGATTTCCGATGCTTGTTCCAAACATAATAAATTAACTTTTGTTTTTCTTCTTGTTTTTTCTTTGTTTGATGCTCTTGTTTGTCTGAAATAAGCTTGGTCATTTGGTGACTCCACTTTTAAATAATTTGACGAGGTATTTTGCAAGAAGGAATTCACGGCTTGTTTTACTTCATCCTTGAACTTGGAAGAGTTTGTGGATGAAGCTAGCTAGTCTTTCTTCTTGTTGGATCCTTAGTAATCTTGGGTCCCAGTTTTTTTCTTTAGACCTTTGTTTAAATGATCTAGTTAGAAATGGATGGTTTTTATAGTCCTATTGATTTTTCAAGAATTGTTGGTTACCCTCATGATATATCTGAAGATGTTATTGATAACATTCCTGATTTTTATGATCATGATGATGCTAGTACTCACATTAGGGCTTTCACTAAATGTATTGAGGAATGGTGTGATCCACCTATTTATGAGGATGTTCTAATACAATTGTTTGTCTTGACTCTTTGTGGTGACTGGGCTAATGATTGGTTTCATGATTCACTTGATAAGAGAAAGAACATACGAGATTTGTTGCATGCCTTTTTGGAAATATTTGGGCATGATCGGGATGAAGTTTACAATGAATTGGTTGATGATTTTATAAAAAAATGGAGGAGGAAAAATATTCCAAATATAAAAACAATCAGTTCAGACATAGAGGTTCATTCTCCACCATATTACATTCAAGAGCTTAAGGAAATAATTTTAAACATGCAGTATGCCCATACTAAACAGCTTGAGGCCATAAGCGAACAAATTTCGGCCATGGAAGATCGATTGAGGATCA
The DNA here is from genome assembly GCA_009831015.1 of Picea engelmannii. NCBI lineage: Eukaryota > Viridiplantae > Streptophyta > Pinopsida > Pinales > Pinaceae > Picea > Picea engelmannii. The sequence continues at coordinate 403,049 of ML788903.1, forward strand.
AGGAAGATGATTTTACAAAAGCTTATATTGAATATCCAGACCCCCTTGAACTTGACCTTCATAATGAAAAAGATGAGGAAGTTTATGGGGAAATTCTGGATGAACCCATGGATGAGCCAATCATTCATTTTGAGGAAATAAAGGAACTTGAGTTTGAAAATGTTGGATATTTAGATGATTCAAGTCCCCACCCTCCTCCCGAGGAACCAATCTTTTTGAAGGGTAACTTTGAAAATCTTGAGGAAAACAGTATGATGGTTCCTGTGGTATGTTATTTTTCAGCCTCTCAACCAGAAGATGAGTTAATGCAGAATTATGTGGAGATGGAAGGCAACTTCAGTTTATCAATGTCATATCATTATGAATAATTGTTGGCCTCCCACCTTGACAGTCATGAGAAGCAAAGTATTCATAGTTTACACGGCTTGTCATATTCGAGTGTTTGGTTGAAGGAAGGAAGGAGCATGAAGTCTGGCTGGTTCTTCTGCACAAAAAGTTCCAAGTTGATAAAACTTGGAAAGGGATCTTCTGTGAGTCATCCTGGACATGGATGTTTCAGACACTTGTGGCATCATTTCATCCGTTGCATGGGTGGTTGTAAAGTATCTCTAACCCTTCTTTGTATTTTAATTTTGTATTATTTCAATTTATTATGTCAATATGTACTTAGATTTATTTTTTTCGGTACCATAGATTTCATTTCTTGTAAATTAATGATGTTGTACTTTAGTTATTTCACTTTTTAAATGTTGTATATGGTGTTCATTTATTTCATTATGTATATATGTATTCTTATGTTGGTTATTGGTGAGCACTCTATTTTGTAGGTGCTGGATTCTTGTATGCTCTCCATCTCAAGTGAGAAGATCGAACACACGTCCCTGTTATCGCTCAGTTTGTAGTTTAGGTCAAGTAGTTGAAGGATAAGGGTCAAACTGGCGAAACAGGGACCTACCCCACCCAATGTCACCACAATGGGGAGGTCCCTTCTATTTAGGGTGGCTAAGCCCAAGGAAGACATCCCTGGCAATCTGGGGTTTTGAAAGGAAAAGACTCAAAGGTTTAAGGCTAGTTTCCCCTTTCACAGATTACTGCCAAGAAGATAGTCAAATGAAGAAAACCACAGAAGAGGCACTTGCTTGCGAGACAAGATAACAATGACACTAGTACATGCAATAGTGGTTAATACTTCATTAATCAATGACTATCAATATTTAATGTACATGAGCATAAACAACAGTAAATATTGACGAAGTCAATGTTTGCAATAATGACAATGGCATATAATCTTACTTTGTCAATAAACACTGGAACATCATAGAATCTAATGAAAATAATCAATCCTTAGATTAATCAATGCTTTAAATATCATTAATTGCTCATATACAAGAAGTTGCTGCGTCAGGTATGTTAGAGATAACGTTAGCTTCTTCTAGGGTTAGAATGATAGACAAGAAGGTCAACGTTTTGCAATTTAGCCAATGAAAACTACCAACATATCAATGTCTATCACTGGATGACCAAGCCACAGTGTTTTCTATCAACCAAAAGCTTAATAAAGGCATGACGTCATCATTTTCTGCTATGTTAGAAGACGTTAGGGTTAGTTAGGGTTTCAAATTTGAGAGTTTTGAAAGATTGTTTTTGCACAACAAGCTCAACGTTGGAGAGAAAAA
>ML788904.1:11125-22395 GCA_009831015.1 Picea engelmannii
CCTTCGACATACCAGTAACTGGTGTACTAGTAGTTTTTGTACTGGTAGGTTGTGTACCAGTAGCCTGTGTGCTTGTATATGGTGTACCAGTAGGCTGTGTACCAGGATCCATAACAATCCATCATTCTTTGTCTACAAGAAGGTCCTCCATCTTGAGCTTCCATAGCTCAAAGTTTTTACCGTTGAATTTCTCTATCTCGATTCTAGATGAGCTCGCCATTCCTCTTTCTTTATTTGAATCTCCACTGCAAAAGCTCCCACTAAACCCAGGTTTATCACAGACCCAAGATAAACTTGATCTATCAAGACCGAGCCAAACCCTCAGCAACAAAGGCATCCCTCTAAAGCCAAAAATGAGCTCTGATAGCACATGTAAGTTTTAAACCTACGAAGTAAAACAATGCATATAGATTCTTAAGCAATACAGAAATTATTCAATGGCTCATACACAGAGTACACAGAGATTTTATACCCGAAACCCTCAATCGGGAAAACCTTTCTTATTTTCATTATATTGAATTTCACCATTCTCCATAAATATATACAATGTTTTTAGGTATTCCGTAGATACCAAAACCCTAATTCCTTAATCCAGGATTTATTTACAAATCTGCTAAAAATAGCAAAAACCGTCCAAAAAAAATTTCGGGGTGCTGCGCGTAAACAGGGGGGGGCATACCTGCCCCCCCCCTTGGGACCCCCCTAGGAAAGTGCCTGACGCACACAACAGAGCTCTAGGTGAAGGGATCATCAGATGCAGTTGTCGTATCTGATGCACCCACACACACACACATGCGAATAATATAACATATACGCAAAAACCTTTTAAAATTAATTAATTCCCACTTCGATGACATTAAATAATTAATTAATTCCCTTTTTCATACTGACTATATCCTACAAGAATTACTTAGGCTATTTCATCCATCTCCCGGAGGACTCATTTGGAAAAGGGACATTACAGTCATCCCTTCCCAAGATTGTTTGTCCTCAAGTAATTGCAAATTTGGATGTTGTAAGATCTGGTCACTCTCCCAAGTGGCATCCTCTACTGGTAAATCTCTCCATCTGATGAGGTACTCTTGGATCACCATGTTTCTCAACCTTGTCTCCCTAACCCCCAATACCTCCTCAGGGACCAACACTAGTTGTCCCTCCCCATATAAAGGAGGAAACTATGTCGAAGTTGTGACATGTTGTCCCAATGCCTTTTTGAGGCATGAAACATGAAATACATTGCGATTTTCACTTCCCTCTGATAACTCCAACTCATAAGACACCTCCCCAACTCTTTGAATCACCTTGTAAGGTCCATAAAAGCATGGCTTAAGATTCTTTGCTCCACTTTTCTTTAGGGAAGACTGTCTATGTGGATGTAGCCTCAAGAATACCAAGTCCCCCACTTTGAAAGTGCGCTCGACCTTATGCCTATCTGCATATACCTTCTGTTGATTATGGGTTGTTGTAATCTAGCTAAAAGTAGGGAGAATTACTGGTAGATCCTTACATAGAAATCATATAGATACATGCATACACATAGACATAGATAAATACATACACAAGTAATGAGATCCCAAAGAACAATCCTTTCATTATATGACAAAACAATACAAAACAATTACATATAACCTCTCATATGAAGCTATCTAAGCCTTCATGTGTTTCTCTATTTATACCTCTTTTAAGTAGTTGTAACTACTTAATTTCCTGGGTCGGTCGGTTAATAGATACTCCGAACAACCTCTACTTCTAACTACGTCGGTCAACCGATTGGTTCTTAGTCGACCGACTGGTCTAGTCGACTAGACCCTACAACATGGGCCATATGTAGATTGTCCTTGAGATATTTGAGTATGTCTTGTGTAATATCCCTAAGTTGAACCCCAACTATAAATCAAATTGTAAATGTACATTCAGGCTGGTGAGCCACTGGCACCAAGTTTTGGTTTAGTTTTGAGTGCACCTGAGTAGTGTGCGAGTATTGTTTCCAAAGAAAGAGTGCGCACTTTCCATTGTGTTGCGCACACTTGAGTAAGTGTGCGTGGATTGCACATCAAGGGAAGGGTGCACACCTTCAATATTTTTGTGTGCACCTGAGTGAGTGTGTGGGGATTACCTTTAAGTGTGCATCGAATCAAGTTATATATATATATATATATATATATATATATATATATGAGCCCAAAGAGCCTCTGTGGTTATTGGGATGGTGAGCTAGGATGTAAAAAGTCCATTGTGCCTATCCATGTAAAATGTAATCACACTCAAATGATTAATAATATCATATCGTTGCGTGCAAACCAATCAGATGAAAGGATATGGGGGGATAAACTCCACCGAAAAGGGAAAAGGGGGCACTTAAGTCCAATGGAATATTTTATTAATATTTCCGAAAAAGTATAATTTATGGATATTTATCTATCCTATGTTCCCAAGGGATGGGAGTGAGTCACCAAGTGACTAAAGCTAATTATGAATATGAAAAGTGTCCAGTTATGACCATGAAAATATATGGTTGAACCTTAGTATATTTTGGGGGAATTCACTCATTTTTCTTCGAAGGGATCGGACCATATGAATGGGGAGGGACCATTACCATATTTGCAAGAAAAGATTGGAAATGGGTTTCCATTTTTGTAACCAGAGTCTTTGATGTCAAAGAGGCGGGTTGTAATTTTGTGAGTCATCTCTCCAGGTGATACATGTTTTGTTGATTAGATGGGTTGTCAAGACCGTGAGCATTCTCTATAGGTGAAAGATTTACTAGGAATTGTTCCCTGGTGCACTGGGAATTAGCTATAGGGATATGATACTTCCTATCCATCCTATTGTTCAAGCCCTAGAAGGGAAGTTGGGCAACCGAGGCACTGTTGAGCAGAGAAGGGGCACACTTCCTGGGGGTGAGACAGGGATGTTGGGAATGAGAGACTGTAGGCTAGTTGCAACAGTTGGGTGCCTTGGACCGAGCAATTCTGCAAATTATCAGACCTTAGCCTTTCATTAGGAATTCTTTTCCCCTGTTGGAGTTTAAGCCCCAACACAGGGGTGACCTATTGTTGAAAGTTTATGAGCAACATAGTCTATGGCTGGGAGGAACGTCTGAGCTCTACGCGTAGTTGGTGAATCTTTATAAAAGATAAGTGTCCTTTATGTGCTTATCTAATTTAATGTGTGCTTAATTATCTATGTCTTATATGGGTTTATTTCTTGTATGACGTTGCAAATAATTATTTGTTTTTATTATGTATGATGTTATTTGTACATGTAAGCACGATGTTGTATTCAATAATTTTTGTTGCGCATGCAGAGTATGACGGATATTGGGTATCTTGTTAGTTAACTTGGTAATAATGGTCATGCGTTTCTGAGGCAAGGTTAGAATTGTTGTGTGCATAGAAAAATAATCTGTGCATGCAAGAGGCTGGAATCCCTATGCGCACGGGGAAGCAGAACCACACACACAGGGGGAACTGAATTTGCACGCGGTACGTGGCAGATTGGTATCAGAGCATTTGTTAGTATTGGTAATGAAGTACATTACATATTTGTATCAGAGTAGATTGGTAATGGGGAATGTGACAGATTCGTATCAGAGCTCCAATTTCAACATTGAGCCTGCATGGGTCGAGTATCTACTCAAGGAAAAATTCAAACCGGCAAGTGGCCAAATTTGGAATTACAACGCGGCCATGGTGCACATAATATAAGAATGTGCAAGTGTGTAACACCCCTCTACAAGATGCTAAGCAATTAATCATTCATTAAATACATACACAATAACAACTTGGTTTTAACATAATTTTATTGATTTTGATTTACACAATTCTTCTCCATTTGCCCAATGATAAATCTAAATAACATGATGAAATAAGTAAGAGGTTAACTCTAAGATTTAGAACTTAAAATATAAGTATATACAAAATATCACTAACAAAATACCACCGAAAAATACCTCCTCCTTAGTTTGTCGAAGCTCATCAGTTGTAATGTAGTCCTGGGAGCTTCCAAGCATTCTTTTCCCACTTGCCCAGAGTGAAACAATGGAATCCTCCCAACCAACTAGGAGCCTAGCCAACTTCCTAGCATTAAGAAACCTTTCGGTTTCTTGGCCCTCTATGCCCGTGACTCCAAGAACAACAAATCACAAATTCTCTAAGAATACTATATCACAAGAATTACATCTTCCAAGAATTGTTCAACCTCTCAACATGCTCAAACCTCCCAAAACCCCCCCTTCCTCACCACTTCTTCTCCCTATTAATCAAGTTTCCATACACCCTTCCCCAAGTCTCCTCAACCACCCTAATTATTATCCATCAACCTCCCTTATCTAGATTTTTTGGGAAAATATTAAAATAAAACTAAAATATAAATGACTTGCATTAAACAACAATAAATAAAATGCAAAGTCTTTCTTCTATGCTAGCTAATAAATGAAATTTGACATTTTTCTCCAAAATGTACATGACAATCCACCATGCTCATTTAATTCATCATACCAACCATCAATCAAATTCAAAGAAGATATTTAATGCTTCTAGATATTTTGTATGCAATATAATTTACATAATCAATAAACATTCAATTAAATAGGTAATAATCTACTTTAATAATTAATACATTAATTAATTGTACTAGTGTACATGTGTAGGGTATGTGTGCATAGCTAGCAGACACATATCACATGCATATACTAACGATAAACAACCATTGCCTCTAGTACATAGTTCATATATGATCACACCAAGATATGTAGGATAACAGATCAAGTAATGCATCATTTAATAATCTTAACAAACAAAATTACACCAATTCACCAATAATTCATTATCACACTTAATATATCAATAGGAAATCAAAAGAGGGTTTTAAACATGGTACGAACCAAGTGATTAAACAATAGTGGCATCTCTAATCCCCGATTAGTATTCTCAACTAACATCGAAGCATCCTTCCATCCTAACCTACTTCCATCTTCCATCCTATCATTTGCTCTATTGGACTAAGCTGGAGCGTCAACTATATTGACCTAACTCCATATAGAACCCGTAAGTGGAAGTGTCATACATCTCGACCAAGCTTCCCTAACAGGAAACTAGCAGTCGCCATGACACATCGAGGGGAGCGTGACTTCACATAGCCCTCCCACGACTCTAGGTTTCAGAGGATAAACGGTGGGAAATACCTCCACCCCTTCTCATAGAACTAGGGTCAACACCCTACATCAATCCATACCATGCAACTATTGTTCTTAGAGTCACGTCATAAAACAACCATTCTCGGCAAGTTGTGTGTCCTGTCAAAACCACACCTACCACATATCATAGCAATATTTCGAAACATAAATTAATTAATAAGTACAACTTGTATCATATGTTATCTTCTTGATGTCTATGACATCCAAGTTACCTCAACACTATAGTCATTTGGTTATCACATAGCTCATCAACCTGTAGGTTAGTTCACCAATACTCATATCCATGCAAATACATCACATGTTTCATATGATCATCCATTTTTGTATTGACATTCAATTAGGAAATGCATGCTTATTTACAATATATATCACATCTATTATACATTCACAACATAAATTTGAACTAGTATCCATTGTACTAAAATTCCACATTCAAATTTGCATGTTTAACCAAATCACATAATCATGATCATCATGAACATATATCTGTAAAAACAATATTATGCGACACATAAATAGATCCATATGTACACTTCTCACATGTCTATTTCAACATTATTGAGTCTAGATAGTTATTAAGAAATGACTTACTAAGATGAGAAAAATCAAAGTTCTAAATGTCTAAGGTCAAAATATAGGGCATTACATACACCCACCCTTTAATAAACTTCATCCCGAAGTTATGGTCATTCACAAAATAAATAAAAATTCATGGCACAACTACTAAGTGTGTTCCTTGATAACAAACCTTGTGCTATACTAGTCCTACATGTCTTCCTTGATAACAAATCTTGTGCTATACTAGTCCCACTAGATCTTCACTTGATTAAACATGCTGAGGCTTTTAATATATTGACTGAGACTACCCTTAGTCAACAATCATCTTATTGTTTCTTGACTCTATTTTATTCCCACTTGTAATTTAATTAATGAGAAGACACGCATTTATAGATTTATTCATCCTAAGTTCCATTTAAGACCTCCATATTTAAAGTATAGTCTAGTGATTTGACTAACACTTAGAATCTTAGCTCATCATTGGTTTAATATAAATTTCATTAAGTCATACATACACCAGGTCTTATTTTGAGTTTGATATAAATTTCATTAATTCATACATATAATCCCACCTAGGATATCTTGGTAATTATAAACCATCGTTATTGATTTTGACTATCGCTCTAGCTTGATAATAGTTATGCCATCACTCATGACATTGGAACTCAAAAAGTCTTTCATTCTTAGAAACATTGACTAAGATACTACTAAATGATTGTCATTCGATGTTGTCACTTCATGGTTTGTTTGGTCATTGTCCTCCACCTCACTTTCCTCGTAAGTCATAAAAATTAGATCTCGACCAAGTTAAATGTCGAGTATAGAATTCTCTTCATCATAGGAAAATCATGTTTTCTACCAACAGTTCACTATTACAAATGTTCCTATATGTAAAGAGCATTATGTTGACATGTGGACTAGTGAACATTTCTATATCAAGAATAAATTTACTATAAGGGTTCATTCCAAAATCTTTAATCACTTTTCCTTAAGGCATTCATTTCTCACCATTGTACTTTCTATGTTCCAAAATTATAAACTATATACCTACATGATAGTTACCAACTCTGGACTCTAGCTCTTTTCTTGTCCATCTCTATAATTTTCAAGTTCTTTCCCTCTAATATGAAATAATTTTTAATAATGGGAAGCAAGTTTTCTTCATTCCTCATCTAATTTTTATTTTATTTTATTTTCAAACAAAGTTTCTTCATGTGGAGAAGCATTTTATAGTGAACACGTAGTTTCTAGACCGATTAATGCATTTCAAGATATGTTCTCTCATTTAGAAAACTCACCCATCTTACAAGGGCCTCGTGCATAATAATCCATGACCCTCCATTGAAATCTCTACTACCAAATAAATTCATAGGCAAAAGTGTTTCTCTTCCCCCAAGGGATACCCCCTTGTCACTTTGCATTCTCCATGAAGCACATCAACCCCTTCCATGGGAAATCTCTTCATTCCTTGATCTTAATCAACTAGCGTCAACCAAGCTACTTAGCACTCATCTTACTAATGTTACCAATCCTTCACAAGATCTACATGAACTTCACTACTTGGGTAAAAATTAAGTCAACTCAACAATTAAACACGAGTCAACATAACATCATGTTGTTTGATAGAAATTGGTCAATATACCCTGTCACACATTAGGATATAATTAAACATATTGTCACGATATTTTACTTCTCATTCAAACCAAAGCTCTAGCTTCGCAACATAATCCCACTTATGATGTCCCTTCCATGTTCCTAAGAACGTGGAACTAAATGGCTTATATAGTTGCTGGGAACTAATAAGAGAATTTGTAATCTTCTCAGTAAAAACTGAATGAATTAGAAGTCATAATTATAGAGTCAAAGGTCATTTATAAGAGAGAATTAATAAGATTTTTTTTTTTATTATATAGTGTATTAATCATAATCTTCTTGGTAAAAACTGAATTGTCAAAATCATAGAGACAAAGATCATTTACATCATAGGGGAACTATTTCTTTTTGGAAAAAATTAACTTAAAATTACTCTCTACACTTTAATAATTTAAATTTAAATTTTTAATTAATTTTAAATGTGAATTGGTTTTTAATATTGAAATTAATTTAGAATGGTACAAAACCTTTAAACGAAACTCTGAAATATAGTAACTTTAAATTGTCTGAAAGTCTCATCAAATTCAAATTTTATTTTCTTTAATTTTGAATGATAGTAAATTTAAATTCTCTAAAAGTCTCATCAAATTCAAATTGACACCCAGTTATTTCTTTTAACCATCGAATACGATTTCTATCACACGATATTGGAAGAAGATTTCTATCACAGGGAATCCCATATTTTATCTACAGGAGAATCATATGACTTTAATTACTCTCTTCACATTTTAGTAGACTTTCAACCTCTATGTTGTAAAAGGCCAATCAAAGGGCATCCTATTTGACGGCTATATCTGTTTAATTCTTCACAATAACCAATCACATCCAAATCTTCCAAGTGTTTACATGATGCTAGACGGTTGTTCGTAAATGCCAAATTCACAATCTTGCAAGATCTTTATTTACCAAATACGTGTTTGGTAAGAAATCGTGGGGACTAGAGGAAACCACGATCATCTGAAAGGAGAGGATATTACTTTATAAATGATGATTTCCCTTCTTTAAATGCAGAGATATCAGTTTGCTCTCGGGAGGCATTTGTAAGATGGAGATCAACAAAGTTCTTCACAATTTTATTTTTGGTCTTTATGTTTATTTTGTCTCTTCCTGGGCTAATGCTGGGAACAAAGATTTCATTCCCCATTTCAACCGCTAAAGAAAACACTTTCCCCCTTATGGGGAGACCTCCTTCTATCATTCCACTAGTCATTTTACTAATGGATGAATTGCATTCGATTGCAATTATATTTCTTGCTCCGACTTCATCACACACATATGGTATTTTTAAAGAACAACAAAATATAAAATCTGGCCTCTTCGACACTTTGGTTTATGTGGTACCTCTTTAATGATTTTATGATTTATTTTATTTTATTTTAGACTTTGTTTGTATGGTTAAGTTTTATTAGAACAACTCGGATGTGATATTGGATTGGAATGAAAATTGTCTAGAAACAAAGATTAGAGGTAGAGCAACCAAACAACATTCACAGTTCTTCTTTATATTAAAAAATTCCATGATTACTGAAATGAAGCTATGGCTAGAGGTCTGTTTGAGATGACTGAGGCCTATTCCACTATTTTGTTTGTTTCTAGTCTCCATATTACTTGGCCTTCTTTTGGGAGATCGCTTTCTCAATCCCATTATACTCTGAATCTTCCACAACACAACACTTCAAGATGATGCATTGTAAACCTGTTGACACCCTTATTGCTTCTAGAATTCTGGCATGTTCTCATCTCACTCAAATCTATTCATCCTTTTAGACCATTTTCAAGTACGGAAAAAAAAACACACTTGTACAATCAAAGTATGTTAAAAATCATGCCATCCACCAATATTTTTTTTTATTCAAAGTTAACAGTTCTTAAAAAAATAGATTCATATACCATAGAGATATTTTATACATGATGGAGAGACTATCGCAGGGGATAAACTCTACACAGAGAAGGATGAGTGCTCTAAACTCTACATAGAGAAGACCGAGCGCTCTACGAAGAGGAAGAAATATAAAATTGCTCAAAGGTTATGTTAGTTTTTCATGGCATTTAGGTTAAGTATGAAGTTCATTTCAATTTTATCAAATAGCCATAACCATAAATGTTGCAGCAACCAGGATCACAAGAAGAATCACCATGCACAAGGACACAAGATATATCTTGGGAAACCCTTCTCAAACAAGGGAGAAAAACCCAACCAAATCCTTTGTTATATTCTTCAAGAGAAAGACCTTTCACCAACAAAATGACTTAGCACACAAGAGGGTAATTAAGCTCTAGAAACCCTAGTGCCCAAGAGAGGTGCGCAACTTTGCCAAAGAGAAGTACTTGCTGAAATTTCCAAAACATATGTCTGAAGGATATGATTCTACAATGGAGAATCATCTCCTACTTATATTAGAGATTGACCAATCTACAAGGATGTCTCATTAGCACAACAGGGCTGAGCTCTCTATGTCAAAGACACTTTATTATTATCTTTATTATTATAATTAATATTTTCATTATTAATTATCTTATTTATATTAATCATATTAATATAGGCCGACCTGTACCCTTTACACAATAACTAGGGTTATGGGTAGATTTGACTCTTGAACAATATATAACAAAGGATCTAATACAACCTCTAGTGCTCATCCACTAGGGGCCACATCCATAGGGATGCCATAGACCTAAGTCATTGCATTACACAGATGAGCTAGGTCCTTACACGTGCACTTATGCTCAACCATAGTCACGTCTGCTCTACAGATATGCTTTCTCGCTGCTACCGACAAGAGGATCATCTGGAGTCTTCACATCAACTCTATTGTTGTTCAGAGGAGGCCATCACATTATATTCATTCTTATTCTCATGATGATGTGCCGAGCACTTTTCAGGATTTATCTAACTCAATAGATCGATCTTACAACGAATAATCATCTAGATTTCTTCTCTCTCACGTCATGGAGGATGCCATATACATTCCTAGCCTTTGTCCCAGGCTGGAACCATGAACCCTTTATTAGGGGCTTTCTCTCAGGTTTGTAAGATGAGAGTAAGACTTCACATCATTGCTATATTCCACATCTTATAGGTTGTAGGCTGGAGGACATCTCCTATAGCTACAAAACATTAACACTCCCTCTCATCTAGGGAGGCATTCTCCATCAAGCCAAGCTTCTCACGAAAATACTTGAACTTGGTTTTGGCAAGTGGTTTAGTGAAGATATCAGCAATTTGTTCATTGGTGGAAAGATACTGAACATGTACTGTCTTTCTTTGCACCATATCTCTGATGTAGTGGTACTTGATCTCAATATGTTTTGATTTATCATGGAATACAGGATTCTCTAAGAGCTTCACACAACTCTGGTTGTCACAATGAATGGTGGTAGGATCCATCTCGTTTTCAAAGAAGTCTTTCAAGAGTTTACGAAGCCAAACAACTTCACGAACTACCACACTCAGTGCAATGTATTCTGCCTCTGTCGTACTCAAAGTCACCGAGCTTTTTTTTCTGCTACACCAGGAAACCATGGCTGATCCTAGGGTGAAACAACTTCCTAAGGTGCTCTTTCTGTCTACTGCACTTCCTGCCTAATCTGCGTCAGCATAACCTTCTAGTCTTAGATCCACATTTGTTGCATATTTTAAGCCATAGTCAATATGCAAGATACCAGATATATAAAATATGCAAAACATAAATAAAATGCTAGAAATGGCAGAATAACAGTAAAATATCCAGCATAACCTTCACAATACACAAAAAAGAGATATAACAATAGCAATAGAAATAGCACTTTGATTCAGAAAGCAATGTTCACAGGACTCTTCGAGGGGGCAACCTCCAATCGAGCAACTCTCTGTTACAATAAT
>ML788904.1:56373-76300 GCA_009831015.1 Picea engelmannii
AGAAAGTGCTCATTCTACCAGAGGCAGATTCATTACTTGAGTCATATCATTTTAGAGGAAGGGATAGTTGTGGACCTAGAGAAGATAAAACCCATTGAAGGATGGACAACACCAAGGAATGTCATAGAGGTGAGATCCTTCATGGGACTTGCAGGGTGTTGGTCCTTGACCAAGTTTTGGAGATCCTTGGTTAGCTTTGACCTATTTTGGGACTTCGACAAGCTATCGAAGGCGGAGTGCAAGTCGAAGCAGAGATCGTGGAATCTCAACCCCTTTTTAGGGATTTTTGGGTTTTGGTATATGTAACAGGTATGGGGATGTCGGCCCATGGGTTTACCCATGTTTAGGCCCCTTTGTAATGTATAAATAGAAAGCTAGGCGATGTAAGTAAGTGGTGTGGCGTGATGTTAGGTGCTAAGGGAAAGTGAAGGCCAATGTGCTAAGTGTGAATAGTTGTGAATGATTTATGCATGCTATGTGGTAAGAACTTGCAGAGCTAAGTGCAAGTGGATGTAAGAATCTTATGTAGATTGTAAGAGGGATTTGTGTTGTAACCTAGCTGGGGGAAGGAGGATCTGGCGAGGTGTGCATAGATCTCTTGTCCTATGCAGAGTAGGATCTTGTGGCTTTGTGCATGTAGATGATTGGTTGAAGATAATAAAGAGAAGAAGAGTTGGTGGACGTAGCCTTAGGATGGAGGTGAACCACGTATATCATGTGTTATGGTTGCTTTGTGCATTGTGATTGTTTTATTGTTCATATGGTTAATGTTTAGTGTAGTAATGCATGCTTAGATAGACATGATATGATGGCTCAGTGCTTAGTGATGTGAATGAATGTTAGATCTAATCTGTGTTGATATGCTTAGTGCTTAAATACATTATATTTGGATGAATACTGTGATGCTCTGTTGTTAGGGTTTATCTGCGCTGTGAACTAAGGTTAAATACTGATGAATAATGATTGCTAAGTGATCTTTTAAAGTACTCTAATCACAAATCTATGTCCCAGCTAGGTTGCAGACATATGAGTCCTGCAACCACCCCTACCTCTACCTCAAGTGAGACTCCATCTGCTTCGCAGGTGTTGCCGAAAGGGAGGGTAGTTAGGATTTTGTTGGTGCGTTGTTGAAGCGTTGAACCCTGGGTCTGCCCCTATGCCAACAAATGGTTCCATTGTCGGGACCTGAAACTGTGATTGCTGGGAACTGAGGAAAAGAAGGAAAGCTTTGTGCATAGATCTGCTACTTGATTTACAAAGTTTTTTGCTAAGAAAGGAGGTAGATCTAAAGAAAAGAGGTAAGATCTGAACGATTTGTGCTCTGATAGAGATAAGAACGGTGAAAATTTTTAAGATTTGAAAGCTTTGTGCTCTGATAAAAGTAAGATAAGTGGAAATTTTTGTTTCGAAAGTATGGATCTAGGTATATTTGATAAATTTTATCCTAGTCTTAAAACTAGGGCATGGTTAGAAGACAAAAGGTTTGATATGAGTAGATCTGATGAAAGATATGTTATTCCTATGCATAGAAAGAATGTTTGGACTAATAAATGGATGAAGGATCCTAGGAAGAATTTTTTGCAGGTTAATTACTGTGACCCTAGTGCACAGTACAAAAAAAGTTGGGGATCATTTAAGAGAAAGTGAGGATTAACTCTTTGTTATAGTTGCAGAAGACCGGGCCATCTTGCTAAGGATTTCCCTGATAGAAGACCTAGTTGTATTTGTTGTAAAGCTATGGACCATGAAGTTTTGGATTGCCCTAGAATGATTGCTAAGCTTGAAAGAATGAATATGAGATCAGAAAACCCTGAGGAAGGCCAAGAAACTAAGATCATGGTAGAACCCCAGAAAGAATAAGAGAATGTATTAATACGAATAAAAGAAACCCTGAATGATCACAAAAATATCAACTTGTCAGAGATCTTAAAAGAAAAAAAACTTATAGAAGCAAGAATAGGAGACTTTGACATAGACTGTGTTCTGGATGAGGAAACACAGGTGAATATCATGACAGAAAGCACTTGGGAAATTTTGGGAAGGCCTGCTATGGTTCCTTCATTAGGAGGAATATGATTCTTTAGAGGAAAATTGATAACCCTATGTGGAAGACTTACCCAGACCTCTATGCGTGCTCATGGAACTTCGACAAAGGAAGAATTTTAGGTTGTTAAATTTGTTGAGAACAACGCCCCATGCACTATGTTATTAGGAAAACCATGGATTGAGAGAGATCGTATCCGGAGAAAAGAAGAAGAGGCCCTAGAACAAAAAAAACAAGAATTAAAAGATTTTGTGACTAGGAGAATAACGCGCTTCATAAAAGAATAGGAGGACAAGTCGAAGCAAATTAGCACCAGAGACCGGGTTGTCAAAGCTGAAAAAACACAGGAAGACTTGAAGAAGCTATCCATACAGGAAAGTAGAGCACCTACCCTAGATAGAAAATAAGTATTACCCTTGAAACCTATGACAGAATATCATCAGCACGAAGTTACTATGTTGAGTACAGATAAGAATCAGAATGGAAAGAGGAATACCAAGATGCAGATCACAGGGAAGAAAGATAGAAATCTCAATAAGAAGAGAGCAAAGCTAGAAAAGTTGCAGGAGGTTCCAGAGGAGACTTTGCAGAAGGTAGGTTTGCAAAACTGGAACTTCGTCGGGATATAAGAACAACACCAAGTGGCACTTCGCCATGGAAAAGAGATATGACTGTTAGAAGCATTATAACCATTAGACCGATGCCCTGAATGGTTAGAACAATAGTTATGGACAGGAATCTTTCCATTGGGCCATTAGGACCGTGCTATAACAGACAGAACTGCATTAATGAAGGCTTCTCACCGGTTTGAGAGATTTGTTACACCACTGTCTACTTATTTTGTTGATTGTTGCACCAAGAATACTTTTGCAAATTGTATCTGTGCCAATGAGTGAACTCATTGTTTTTGTGTTGTGTTTACTAAGACTCTGCCACCTGTTGAATGGTTCTTCATTGACCTGAGTATCTGATATCGACCATGTATGTCAGACAAACTCAGTGCAGTTGAAAAGCATGTAGAAGAAGTCTTAATCGATCTAATGGCCGAAAAATCAATGTTCGCAGGGATTCAAGCTTCATCGAAGAGAGGAGTGCAAGCCTCTTTGTCGACTACTCGCAGATTTAGACCATCCCGAGCCGCAGCTGAGAAAAGAACCAAGCATCGAGATGACTTAGCGAATGCAAATTTGATCCCATCTATCCCACCCCTGACTGGCGCGGTGAGTCATGACAGTGTCCCCAAGGACTTCAATTACACCCTAGTTACTGCGTACCTCCCGAAGGGGATATGTGCAGTTCGAACCCAGCTAGACAAGATCATGACATTAAAATTCTGTGACTTCAACCTAGGGGATCGCAAGAACCACAGCATGCTCGCCCCTCAAAGGTACTTGACTAGGACAAAGGGTAAGAACTCAAGGATAATCCCCCAACCATGGACTATGAACCTTGCGCAGTCCACTGTCCTGAATGTAATGAAGATACCGCATTTTAGAAGGCACCAGGAAGTTAACGTGTGCGTTAAGCTCCTGCTGTCATGATACCATAGCAACTATCTGTGGCTAGACAGATGCATCACCGTTGACCCAATGTTGATCCATAGGATCACTAGATTGAGCATGCAGGGACTAGACCCACAATAATTCTACCTAGGGAAGGTTGTAGATCGTGACCTGACACAGAGGATTAAGGATACCTATGTTGATGTAGAAAAGGGGACGCACGGCTACAAGGTAGCCTCCATCCAGAATGGCGCAGTGTGCCTGGCCTGCCAGTTGATCACTGGGAATCTAGTGAGAAAGAAAAGACCTAAACAGGTCACATGGTTCATTGTTGATCTCGCTAGAAAATGCGTAGAAGGACTACATATGAATTGGACGAAGTACTTAGTCAACCAGTTATAATTGGATTTTCGTGAAGCTCAGGACCAGGGCTATGAGTTCCACTTTAATTGGCTCCTGATCCTCATCGCGTTTATATCTTGGGAGATGTCGGAAGGTGCGACCTTCCCCGACATTGAGTCGTTCGATCTACTCACTGCGAAGTTCACGACGCTCTGGTATTCGAGCGATATGGGAAAACAGTGGTAGTCGAACGCAGTATTCCATACCTACTATCTCCAGTTAAAGAGGACCATTGAATTTGTCCCTTGTATGAGACTGAACAATCTACATCGGTTCAGGCCCCTTATGAAGTTTTGCACAGATCAACATTTTACTTATATCACTATGCGTGCATATGAGAGTAAAGAAGAACTTCAATCATACTATAAGCTCACATAAGAGGACCTAGAAGAGATAACTAAGGACTGGCCTGCAGAGCTCCTTATCCCTATTGACCCCGCAAAATTATCCTATCTCGAACTAATCGGAAGCCCAGGGGCCACTCGTGAAGAACATGACACAACTGGAACCAACAGAAGGAAGAAGATAGAAGAGGTACAGAACCTAAGCAGTGCATCAGAAGAAACTAATTCAGAATCACCTAGAGGAGGAGGTAACGATGAAGTAGATAAAGAAGAGAAAAATGGGAAAGAAGATCAATAGAAGCAAGGCGAGGTAACACCACCTAGGGATCCTTTTGATGAGACTGATCCATCTAAGAAAATAAAGGTTTCTCCCACGAAACCTACCTCGTGGAATAAATCCAGAGCTAGTAAGACCAAGTTGCAGACTATGCTCACACTTGATGACTTCGACTTCATCATCGCAGCTGTATCAGATGCCTCATAGGACATTTTTCAAAACAAAGAATCCAAACAAGAAGCCATGTATAACATAATTGAGACAGAGCTGAGAGGAGTTCAATAAGCCCTTCATTGCAGCCGCGCAGTGTCCACTGTGCCCCCACCATCAAAAGAACCAGATTTGGGAGACGAACCTGCCCAACTCTGTAGAATAGCCGATGCGACCGAAGCTTGCCTTCTTCATGCCCAAGAAGAAAAGGAACAAGCCACGGTGGTCCTGAAACAAGCACAAGAAGCGGTGATAGAGAAACACAAGATTGTGCAGCAGGAGAAGGTTGCCCTCTAGTCAAAATTCAAAGAAGAGAAAGCACAGATCCAACAAGAGGAGGAGTAGCTACTCGCTGAGCAGGTTGGAGTAAAAGAAGCAATCAATAGAGAACTCTGCTCTGTGACAGGCTTATAGTAAAAAGAGGAAGACCCAGTAGAGCATCAAGTAGCGAATCTCGTCGAAGCCATTTAGCAGCTTCAATAAAGAATAACAGATCTAGAGTTGTAGTCAGTGCCAAACACTCTGCAAGACGTGCGAGATCAAAGAGAAGCAACTGCTCGGAGCGCAGTTGAGAGAATCAATACCTTCACCATGGAATGTAAACAACTTAGTGATCATAGCGCACAAACTTATGAAGGACTTACTGAGGATCCACAACTAAAGATTCTTGAGTCCCAACTCTAGGAAGTAAAGCAACAAGCAACAACAGTACATGCACAGTTGAAGCTCTTGTCTGTAGTTGAAAGAATGAAAAGATCACAGGAACAACACATTGTTCAACAACAATTCCATGCCATACAGAGTAAAGTCATGGAAGTGACTCAAAGGCTCCAACCAGTCTAGGATGCAACTTGTCAACTGTTTGAGGAGATTGAAGGATGAGTAACAAAACTAGAGCAAGTAGTCACTATAGTTGAGCAATGCTTGGAAGGACCGGTGAATGAGGTAATTCTTCAGGAGTTCATTGAGCAGGAGGACTTGGCGCAGCAACAGGTCGAAGAAGCTCGAGCCATTCTTGAGGCTTTTGAGGCAGAATTAACCAAATCAGAGTGACTCGGGATGGGTCACAGGTGAGTGTTGGGGGCTTGTTGGCCCTTGACCAAATTTTGGAGATCCTTGATCAGGTTTGACCTATTTTGGGACTTCGCCAGGCCGTCGAAGGCGAAGCGCAAGTTGAAGCAGAGATCGCAGAATATCGGCCCCTTTTTAGGGATTTTTGGGTTTTGGGATTATGTAATGTGTATGGGGATGTTATCCCATGGGTTTACCCATGTTTAGACCCCTTTGTAATGTATAAATAGAAATCTAGGCGATGTAATGAAGTGGTGTGGTGTGATGCTAGGTGCTAAGGGCAAGTGAAGGCCAATGTTATAAGTGTGAATAGTTTTGAATGCTTTGTGCATGTTATGTGTTAAGAACTTGCAGAGCTAATTGCAAGTGGATGTAAGAAGCTTGTGTATATTGTAAGAGGGCTTTGTGTTGTAACCTAGCTCGGGGAAGGAGTATCTGGCGAGGTGCACGCAGATCGCTTGTCCTATACAGAGTAGGGTCTTGTGTCTCTGTGCATGTAGACAATTGACTGAATATAATAAAGAGAAGAAGAGTTGGTGGATGTAGCCTCAGGCTGGGGGTGAACCACGTATATCCTGTGTTATGGTTGCTTTATGCATTGTGATTGTTTTATTGTTCATATGGTTAATGCTTAGTTTAGTAATGCATGCTTAGATAGACATGATATGATAGCTCAGTGCTTAGTGATGTGAATGAATGTTAGATCTGATCTGTGTTGATATGCTTGGTGCTTAAATACATTAGATCTGGATGAATATTGCGATGCTCTGCTGTTAGGGTTTATCTGCGCTATGAACTAAGGTTAGATATCGATGAATAATGACTGCTAAGTGCTCTGTTAAGGTATTGTAATCACAAATATAGGTCCCAGCTAGGTTGCAGA
The DNA here is from genome assembly GCA_009831015.1 of Picea engelmannii. Classification (NCBI taxonomy): domain Eukaryota; kingdom Viridiplantae; phylum Streptophyta; class Pinopsida; order Pinales; family Pinaceae; genus Picea; species Picea engelmannii. The sequence continues at coordinate 63,107 of ML788904.1, forward strand.
CATCTGAGACCTGCAACCACCCCTGCCTCTACCTCGGGTGAGACTTCATTTGCTTCGCAGGTGTTGCCTAAAGGGCCGGTAGTTAAGGTTTTGTTGGTGCGTTGTTGAAGCGTTGAACCCTGGGTCTGCCCATGTGCCAACACAGGGTACTACAAAAGGTTTATTGAAGGCTTCTCAAAGATTGTGCATCCAATTACATCATTGCAAAAGAAAGCTATGCAATTTGAATGGACTCTGGATTGTGTAAGGATTTTTCATCACTTTGAAGAGTTTGTTGACAAGTGCATCAATTTTGAGAATTATTGATCCTAATGAAGACTTCGTTGTGTGCACAGATGCATGCAAGTAAGGTCTCGATGGAGTCCTTAGTCAGAATGGGCATGTGGTATGCTACAAATCAAGGAAATTAAAGGAACTTGAAAGGCACTATGCTATTCATGATTTGGAATTGGAAGCCATAGTGCATGCCTTAAAGATTGGGAGGCACTACCTCATGGGGAAAATATTCGAGTTGAGGAAAAACCATAGTGGTATGAAATATTTGTTTGGACAACCTAGTTTAAATGACAGACAAAGCAAGTGGTTATATTTCCTTAGTGAGTATGGCTTCGATATCAAGAATATCAAAGGAAAAGAGAATAGGGTGGTTGACGCACCCAACAGGAGGGTGCATGCAATGCATGCCACAATCATTAGCATGTACAAATTAGATTTTAGTGATATAATTTTAGAGGTCGCCAAATTAGATTAGTGCTATGTGGACATAAATGAAAATTTACAGCAAGGTAAATTGCAACCAAAATTTGAAGGTTATAAGCTAAAATAGGATGGAATCTGCATGTATAGGCGCAGAGTTTATGTGCCAAATGTTCTAGAGTTGAAAAAAATGTTATTGTCAGAGATGCATAAAGTTCCTTATGTTGGGAACCCAGGCTACCAGAAGACAATTGCAACGATAAAAAAACAATACTATTGTTCAAACATGAAAAAGGAGGTTACTGATTTTATTGCTAGATTCCTTGAAAATCAAAAGGTCAAGGCTTAGCACAGACACCCAACTAATTTGCTACAAACTTTACCCATTCTTGAGTGGAAGTGGGAAGTTGTGACCATGTATTTCATTACTAATCTTCCTAGGACTGATAAGCAACATGATTCTATTATGGTAGTGAAGGACAAGCTTACTAAAGCTGCCCATTTTATTCTAGTGAAGTCAACTCAAAAGGCAGCCAACATTTTATATATATACATGAGAGAAATTTCTAGGTTGCATGGTGTACCTAAGATAATTGTGTCTAACAAATATCCCAAGTTCACATCGAATTTTTGGAAAGGGTTATTCAAAGGATTTGGGACAAATATGAATTTTAGAACATCCTATCATCTAGAGTCAAATGGGAAAATATAAAGGGTAAATCATGTGATTGAAGATATCCTCGGGATGGATGTGATGGATAAACCATCAATATGGGAAAACTACTTACACTTGGTAGAGTTTTCTTAAAAAAATGGGTATCAAGCATCTCTAAAGATGATCCCATTTGAGGCACTTTATGGCAGAAAGTGCGACACACCAGTGAATTGGGACAACCCAATAGACCGCATAGTAATTGGGCCATATTTACTTAGGGAAATCAAAGAGTAGATGGTGAAGATAAGGAAAAATTTAAAGGCTATCCAAGATAGGAAGAAAATATGCGTAGATAAAGGAAAAACCCATAGATAATTTAAAGTGGGTGACCACGTGTTCTTGAAAGTGAAAGCAAGACATAGTTCCTTGAAGTTGGGAAATTGTTCTAAGCTAGCATCACGCTACTACAAGCCATTTTAAATCCCAAAGAGGATTGGTCATGTCGCATATACGCTTGCATTGCCTGCATCCTTGTGTATTCATAATGTTTTTCATATATCTTTGCTATGTTATCACATAAACTTTAGGTTGGGAAAAGCCCGACCCAACCCATAGGATGGCGATAACAGTGGAAGATTATACCCACTGTCACCTTAGATAAACCCTCCCCTCGATTTAGTGAAGGATAAATCCAACACAAAGGGGGGAATCACAGGTGACCCTGAGGGGGAAATGAGTTGGAAAATGAGGTTATGGAAGTGAAGACCCTATGGGTCAAATTACTAAGTGGAATATGGCTCATAAATGAGTCTCAATGATTGTCAATGGTTTCCAAGTGCTTGGGTACCTGGGAAATATTGTTGTACTTGCTCGAGACACAAGAAAAGTGAAGCTTGTTGTCCTAATTAGCAACAATATATAATGATATATATCAGCAATGAAATAAATAAAAGAGCTACTAAACAAGTCACCGAAGTCCAAGAAAATATGCAAGAGATTAGCTAGCAACTAGTAGTATAACTCAAGTATGAAAACACAAGAATTTAGAAACAATTAAAGGTTGTTAAGTACAAGTATTGAATAGATATTATTGCAGCCTTATGGCTGTAGCAAAAAAATTCTATAGTAGACAATTCTGACCACTGAAACTTGCAAGTAAACCACCCAAAAGAAGCACAACAACTAGTAGATTAATTATGGCAGGCTTCTAGCAAACTTTGATGGTTGAAATGAGAGTAAAGTGAAAGATTTAAAGTGATTTGTTGCAGCCCTAATGTTTGTATCTTAAGTTTACAACAACAATAAGAGTTACTTGGAAAAAGATGACGCCCTAGGGGCATAAGCAATCCAATAGAATGTAGAATTGATTGCACTTCAAACAATTTGAAAATCTCGTAAAATCATGTTACCCATTGCAAGTTATTTTATTTCTCCAATGCAAATTTCAGATTAGTGCCTTTAAAATATAGGGTAAATGGATTATTGGATTTAAGAGTTAGATCCACAATATCCCCAGGGGTGTAAACCCTCTTACTCCCTAGGGAATGCAAATCAAACTTAGGTAAATCTAGGAGGGTGTACACCCTTGTAATCCTCCTAGCAATCTTGAAATAAATGGCTTGTCAACTAGAAAATGAGATAAAGATTGAAGGAGGGTGTATGGACTGATACTCCTCCTAGGGTTTCAACCAATAACAACTATGAAACAAGCAAGAAGAATTAACAATTTCATATTTTCCTTACCAATTTCAAGAGACATGCAAGATCAAACCCTAGTTCACCAAGAAATGAACATTCATAAGCAAGAGAAAATACCTCCAAGAGGTGCACACCACCTTAGCTCCTCAAATCACCAAGATAATTCACCATAAGACATTTTCACAAGAGAGAGAGATATCAAATTTCCCAAACAGGGCACAAATTTCAGCCAAGTAGTCTTCTCATAATGGGAGAGCTAAGATAAAATGACAAGATTGTGATCTCTATTTATACAAATCCTCCTTAAAGTGTTTGTACACTTAATTTTAGGGTAACCAAAAATTAATGGGTCAACAACCCTTAATTTTCCCTTTACATCAATTAAATTCAAATCTGATTTAAAAAATGCACACAAGAAACCCTAATATGACGTCATCCATCTTCTAGGGTGACGTTTTGACACCTTTTGCAAGTCGTTGGAGCAAAGAATGGAAGTCATTGTGCCTTCTAGGGCCTCCCTCTCATGCGCTAAGGTTTACTCCTTCAATCCAAGCCTTCTCTCATCAAAACATACCAAGTGTCCATTGTCAAAACCTCCACACCCAAAACCCTAGCCCTAGGGTGACATGAAGCTCCTCAAGTGTGACGTTTTGGCCTCAAGAGAAAAACATTGGGCTAGCAATGGGAAAGGATAGATCCTCCAAGGTGTCTCTCATGCCTCCAAAGGATACCATCATCATCCGATGTGTGGGCCATGGTATCCAACCTATGAGCTTCAAGCCCCGAGGAAGCCCAAGCTAGACTTGTTCTTCCAAATCTATCAACCAAATAGGTCCTGCAAAGACAATGAATATGCCCTCCAAGGATATCAAGTCAGATTGATCATGATAAGTAAATAAAATCAATAAAAGGGCCACCTGAGCATGTTCATCAAAAACCACCTCATCAAACTAAACAAGTGCTCAAAGACCCTATGTAATTTGCCAAGTTTAGGTATGGGAGGGTTGACAAAGTGACCTATTTGGTGAATCATACCTTAAGTTTAGTAGTGTTTCCCAAGTGAAAACCCTCTCTAAGTCACGTGGAGAGGATGATATGAATGGGATTAAGACTCTTGGGCATGTGGTTCATGACATACAAGGGATCTTAGTGTCTTATTTATGGGTGTCTTTGTAGAGGGTGTGTTGCACCTTCGTTTTCAATGCATCCTTTTTCCAAGCTCATTTATTGGCATTAATTAGTTAAGTTCCAAACACTGGGTACTCCCTAGGGTTTAATCGATTAGTTTGTGTGGTAGTACCACTGAGTAATCTAAATATAGAGGTACATAGAGTGCCATATGCATGGAAAGAAAGGGACATTGCATGCATGTACTCACCTCAACAAATGGGACATTTATATAATGTGAATTTTGCTTTTGCAGGTCTTTGATTTTTTAAGAGAATCATTTCATTATTCTTGAGACCTATTTGGGAGAGCATTTGGAATTTTAATAATATGGATTTTATCTTTTTCCAGCTACATTCCCTCTGGGCCTTCAACCCCTTATTCCCATGAAATGAGGGACAATCCCTTCTTGGGTCAGTACACCCGAAAATCCCAAAAGTTAAGGAGATGAGGGGATGGAGTGTGGAAAGTGGCAAGTATGGTTGGGAATGGTATGATCACCTATCAAGGGGACTTCTTAGTAGAAAACCTATCCATAAGGGTGAACATTACTTACTAGGTCCCAATGTCAACCACCAAGGTGAAATAGGGAAAAGAGCATAATTTCCAAGAAAACGTTACATAATCAAAAGAAATTTCAAATGCAACAAACTCAAATGACTCAAATATTGAAATGACACTTACCATGATACCTGCCTTGTACCTCATGGAGCAATACCTATTGTCTTCCAAAATCCAACTGATGTGGTGGATACAATCATGATGAACATGAGATTTGCGGTGGTGAGGCGAGTCTCTGTTTGTGCAAGTGGACGTTGTCAACTATCTGTCTCTTGGTACTCCATGTCTACAGCCTGAGGGCCTCGAGACATCCTCTCCTCAATTATCCCTATGAAATGGGGATAACATGCTCAAAAAGTACACACTTGATTATAATCTTGTCATTAATTGGAATGTGATTTAGGTGGAGCCAGAAGGGGATTTTCGAGTGCGACCGGTTTGCATATTGGATCGAAAAATAAAATAGCTCTGAAATCAAGCCATGGATCTAGTAAAGGTCCAATGGACTTGGTATGGTCCTGAGGATGCAACTTGGGAGCATGAGGATGTTATGTGGGAAAAGTACCCGCATTGTTTTGAAGACTTATGAATTTTTTGTATGTATATGTGTATATAATGCACCAAGGACAATGCATAAATAAGGGGGAGAGGAATGTAATATTCCTACGCCGAACCCCAATCATAAATGTACATTTAGGTTAGTGAGCCATTGACACTGAGTTTTGGTTCATTTTTCATGCACCTGAGTAGTGTGCAAGTATTTTTTCCAAAGAAAGAGCTCACACATCCCATAGTGTTGCGTGCACTTGAGTGAGTGTGTGTGGATTACCTTGAAGTGTGCATCGGATAAAGTTATATATATATATATATATATATGTATGTATGTATGTATGTATGTATGTATGTATGTATGTATGTATGTATGTATGTATGTATGTATGTATGTATGTATGTATGTGAGGCCAGAGATCTTGTGTGCTTATTGGGTTGGTGACCTGGGATGCAAAAAGGCCCATGCACCTATCCATGTAAAATGTAATCACACTTAAATGATTAATAATATCACATCATTGCATGTATACCAATCATTGGGAAAGAGACGGAGGGCTAAACTCCACCGAAAAGGGAAAAGGGGGGGATTAAGTCCAAAGGAATATTTTATTAATATTTATAAAAAGTATAATTTATGGATATTTATTTATCCTGAGTTACCGAGGGATGGAAACAACTCACCAAGTGGCTAAAGCTAATTCTAAAGGTGACAAGTGTCTAGTTATGACCATGCAAATATATGGTTGAACCTTGGTGTATTTTGGGGGGATTCACTCATTTTTCATCAAAGGGGTCAAACCATCTAAATGGGGAGGGGGCATTAACCTTATATGGAAGAAAAGCTTGGAAATGGGTTTCCATTTTGGTAACCAAATTCTTTGTTGTCGAAGAGGTGGGTTGTCAGGCTGTGAGCATTCTCTCAAGGTGAGAGATTTGTTATCAAAGAGGCAGGTTCTCAGGCATGTGAGCATTCTCTCTAGGTGAGAGATTTGCTAGGAATTTTTCCATGGTGCGTTGGGCATTAGTTACAATGCTCTGAGACTTACTGTATGGCCTATCACTGAAGCCCTGAAAGGGAAGTGGGGCAGCCGAGGGACTGTTGAGAAGAGAAGGGGCACACTTCATGGGGTTGGGACAGGCATGTGGGGAATGAGTAAGCAATTATGTTGATTATCATCTTGGCATTAGGAATCCTTTTGTCCTGGTGGAGTTTAAGCCCCATCTCGAGGGTGACCTATTGCTGAAATTTTATGAGCAACAGATTCTATGGCTAGGAGGAACGCCTAAGCTCTACGTGCAGTTGGTGACTCTTTATAAAAGATAAGTGTCCTTTATGTTCTTGTATAATTTACTATGTTCTTAATTATCTATGTCTGAAATGGGTTTATTTTCTATATGACATTGCATATAATTAATTTTCGTTATTTTGTATGATGTTGTTTGTACATGTAAGCATGATGTTGTATTCAATAATTATTGTCACGCATGCAGAGTATGAAAATTATTGAGTTTCATGTTAGTTAACTTGGTAATAATGGTCAAGATTTTTTGAGGTAAGGATAGAATTGTCATGCGCGCAAAGAAATAATCCGTGCACGCAAGAGGCTGGAATCATTGTGCACACGGGGAAGCAAAACTGCACGTACATGGAGAACTGAATCTACGCACGGTACGTGACAGATTGGTATCAAAGAATTTGTTAGTGTTGGTAACATGGTATGTTACAGATTGGTATCAGAGCAGATTGGTAATGGAGAATGTTAGATATTGGTATAAGAGAATTTGTTAGTGTTGGTAATGGAGTATGTTACAAATTGGTATCAGAGTAGATTGGTAACGGGGAACATGATATCTTGGCTCTCCTAGATCCAGTCCTTGGATTTGGGAGCCTTATTATCCCCAAATTCCAGGTCGATGAAGGAAGGAGCATCATAACCATATAATGCTCAAAATGGTGCCATGCCAATGGACATATGATAAGTGGTGGTATAGATGTGTTCCCCCAAATGCAACCACTTAACCTATGCTTTTTTTTGCCTAGACCCTTCTATCCATTTTTTCACAATCTTTGTCTGTCCATCCATCTGAGGGTGGTAACTAGTGTTGGGAGTCAATTTTGTGCCCGCTAATCTAAAGAACTTCTGCCAAAATGCACTAAGAAACATGTTGTCCCTGTTAGTGAAATATACCTCGGAAACCCATGGAGTCTGGATACCTCCCTGGAAAACAAAATCTAGTACATTTTATGCCTTATACTCAGAGGATATGGAAAAAAAATGTGCAAATTTGGTCAATCGGTCGACCACTACATATATACAATCTCTGCATTGGACCTTTGGTAAACTAATGATAAAGTCCATATATATGCTTTCCCACTTCTGCTATGGAATGGGTGTTAGTTGTAGTAATATAGTAGGATGGATCTCCTCTGACTTGTTTTGCTCATAATTCACACACTCTTTCACATGCTTCAGTACATCATCCTTGAGGCCCTTCCAAGTGAAACTCTCCATAATTTGCCTATAAGTTTTGAAGTATCCCAGATGCCCTTCCATCAGTGTATTGTGCATAGCCTCCATGATCTTCTCCTTAAGTGTAGATTATGGAACCAAGTATATATGGTATTTGTAGTAGATGATGTCATCCAACACCTTGTGTGGGTCATATTGCACACTGCAGTCCATCACCTCAAAAGCGAATTTGTTCTTGGAATATTCCACCAAAAGTTGAGATTTTCAGTCAGTCGAAACCTTTGCAAGCGAAAACACCTCTCGTTTTTTGGAGAGAGAATATGCAACTGCATTCTTCTTCCCCTTTACATACTCAATGTCAAAATCACAGGTCTGCAGTTTTCTAACCCATTTTTGTTTTCTTTCATTCAAGTCCTTCTGCGCTAGAAAGTGCCTCAAGTTGTTGTGGTCTGTCTTAACCACAAAATTTCCACCTACCAAGTACTGTATAAACTTCACCAAGGCATGCATGGTGATGAGCATATCCTTGTCGTATATGGAGTAGAGTCTCTCCGACTCTATGATCTTTCTACTGTCATGTGCTATCATATGCCTCTACTACATCAAAACTTCCCCTATCCCCTCACCCGATGCATTGCACTCAAGCACAAAAGGTTGAGTGAAATAAGGAAATGCTAGAACTAGACAAGTGCTCATCACCTCCTTCATCTGGTAAAATTTCCTATGGGCCTCATCTATCCACCTGAACACCCACTTCTTTGTTATATCCGCGAGTGGTAAATAAACCACCTATAGTAGTTTCAAATCCCAAGGAAGCCACACAAATGTGAAATATTTTTGGGCGGTGGCCAATCCAGTATGGCCTGAATCTTTTATTTGTGCACCTGTACCCCTTGAGCACTAACCACATGAACCAATTATAGGATATTAGTCATGCCAAACTCACATTTTGACTCTTTAACATATAGTGATTGATCATCCATGATACTTAGAATCTCCTCTAGATGTCTCAAATGCTCCTCCTGTGTCTTGCTATAAATCAAAAGATCATCAAAGAATACCAATAGAAACTTCCTCAGTTGCTTTTTGAAGATGTGATTCATGTAGGATTGGAAAGTAGATGGTGCATTGGTCAACCCGAATGGCATGGCAAAAAACTCGTAATTCCAATAATGACATATGAAAGCAGTTTTTGGAATGTACTGCTCTCTGACTCTAATCTAGTGATACCTTGATCGAAGATCAATGTTCAAAAAATACACCATCCCATGTAACTCATCCATCAACTCATTGATCATGGGAATTGGGTACCTCTTTTTATCGTCTTCTTATTCAATGCCTTGTAATCAATGCACATCCACATTGTGCCATCCTTCCTCTTCTCCAAAACTACAGAAGAAGTGAATGGAATCGAAATCGATCTAATATGCCCCATCTCCAACAACTCCTTAATGGTCTTTTCAATCTCATGCTTGAATTACTTAGGATGTCTGTAGGGAGTGGTGATCACTGGTTTGGATCCCTCCTCCAACTCCATAATGTGCTTGAATCCCCTGTCGAGTGGTCTCCTTGGAGGTATATATCCAAAGACTCAGTCATGTTTACTCAGTCGTGTTTAGATGTTCACATGATACTGCTGCTTTCTACCAGAAGGTTTCTTAGTAGTGACCATGCACTCTACTACATAAGCAACATCCCCATGTCGAAATATCCCCTCCATCCATTTGGCCAAGACGATCCTGGGAGCATCATTTGACATGCCTCTCAAGACCATGTCCCTAGCATCTGCTGCTTTAAATTCCATCTCCATGGCCTGGTAGTCGACCGAATGTCTCTTGATGGAAACAAACCACTGGACTCCCAATATGACATTGGTGTCCTGTAACTCAACTACATAAAATTCATCCATCACTGTGTAGCTTCCTAATGTCAAGAATAGTTATGAGATATTCTATGTGCTTAGCATAGCATGCCTCTTAGCTACTGCCACATCAAATCCCTTAAAATCCATCGTGGGAATTCCCCTCTTAGCCACAAAGGCCGAGTCAACAAAATTGTGGGTTGCCCCGCCATCAATAAAGACGGTGACTCATTGACCCTGTACAACACCCCTGATCTTGAAGGTGTAAAATCTAGGGACACTCGATAGAGTGGTGATAGCTCCACTCTTGGATTCCTCCTTTGGCTACTCCTAAACTGATTTGTCATGCTCAGAATCTAGTGCATGTTATGCTTCCTCCTCCTCCTCACTGTCTGAAAGCACTTCTATGAAACGTATTTTTCCCTTGCCCATACATTTGTGCCCTGATTCCCATGGGTCCTTGTAGTTGAAGCAAATGTTTTTCCTCCTCAAATCATTATGAGTTTCCTCATCCATCTTCTCCTTACCCGTTCCTTGTTTCTGAAAAGGCTTCTTATCCTTGTTCTTTTGGGGAATGAAAGGTTTGGAGAAAGTTTTTGTCTTCGAGACCACATGCTCCATGTCTCATGTCCGGATAATAACATCATGTAGCGTCTCTGGTACAAATTTCTCTACCCAACCATGTAGTGGCTCGGATAAATCCTATGTGAACAACATCACCAATCTATGCTCATATATGTCTGGCACTGTGACTGCAATCCTATAAAACTTGGTGATGTAAGCATCTAGTGTCCCAATTTGCTTGAGCTATGCTAGTGTTACACATTATTTTTGTCATCCCTATGACCGTTAATGATGTAAACCTATTTGTTTCCTTTAGAGGGGTTAGTGGCCTGAATTCTTGAAGAAAGAAGGGTGAAGAACTTTGCCTAAGAAAATAAGTTGTATTTTCCTTTGTAAAAACCCTATTAAGGAGGATTTCCACAGGCTGCTCTATACGCAAGGTATAGAGATGCCTGATTTCTATAGGTTGCTGTAAAGCTAGACTGCGATGTTTTCGTAGGTTGATCTATAGCTAGGGCTCATAAATTCTTATATGTGGGAAAAACGAGCATCTTCTCAATGCTTCTAGAAGGAGAAGCTTCTATGGTGAGGTGGCCTTCGAACGGTTTGGATCTTACTCACTTCCATGATTTAGTGGGATCATACTAACCTCCTCACCTTATCCTCTTTAGCCTATAAAAGGAGAGGAGCTCTCATGGAGAAAGTTAGCTTGAGCTTGGCTTGGGATTAAGCTTTTGGGATTGGAAATTTGGCTTGAGATTGTTAGCTTGTTTTGAGTGGCTTTGAGCTTTGATTTGTCAAGATAGATTGTGAGTAGCTATCAGATCCATGGTCTCAGAATCCTTGAAGCAAGAAGTGTGTGGGAAGCAAGGGATTGTTGGAAGGAACCTGACGACATCAAGGCATATGGTTGTATCTTTCTTCCACATTATTTAATACATATATACTTTTATTTCCTATATGAATGTTATTTGTTCATATTGTATGATTCCTTGATCACGTACATAGTTTCATATCAAATAGACTCTGTTATTCTTATCTTTGTTGGCTTATGTTTCTTTTGCATATATTCCTCCATAAGCCTCATGAAAAAGCTTGGATTGCATTAACAAAGTCGGATATTTGATGTTTAAAAGGTATGTCTTAGATCCATTTCTCATTTGATAATTGAAATATAAGGAAAGAATAGTGTATTGTCTTGTTTTGTTCTAGTTTCATAGTGAAGCTAGGTGGATTGATTTGTGTCCGCACTTAACAATTAGCCCGATAACAAAATTGGTGACTGTACTGGGGAACAAATTGTTTTCCTAGTTTTCCTTACTTTCTTGCTTTGATTGCTTGGGTTATATTGTTTTAGCCTATGGGTGATCCATCCAGACTCTCTGGATCTGAAAATTCATTTAGACTCTTTATCCTTTTTCCAATTTTCTTTTGTTTACAGGCATTTCCGCACTGTATTATATATGCGGTCTGCGGAAACCTTAGATTGTCACGCTGACTGTTTAGACCAGTGCAGACTTTCCATATCTTGCCCCATAGCTAGCCTACGGAAACCTTTAATCGTCGCACTGTACCCTATTGTTGGGTTGCGACTTCTCCTGTAATTTGTTTTTGGATTGGGTATTTTTGTCTTCTGATGTCCAGTTTTGTTTTGATCACCTGGGATGAACTTTTGGAGCCTGTATTTGACTGTTTACAGTCGACTTGACAGTTTTTTATATTCTTTTAGCCATATTTGCTTTGTTTTCTTTTGAAAGATTTGGTCTCTTGCTTTGAGTGTCTTTCAGTTACAAAGCATTGTTTTTCTTTAGAATTGTTTAGTGAAAGAACTTTTTTTTCTTTTATTGAATAGTTCGTGTTAAAAGAGAAAGTTTCTTTGGGTTGCTTTGTTTTATAAAGATTTGCTATTGCTTTTAGCTATATTTGAAACAAAAAAGATCTTATTTCTTGCTTTTCATTAGATTGGGGGCATCCTTGCATTTGAAGTAGTGAAATTGCATGGTTTTTGGATTTTTTGGTCTTGAATTCTGAAAAAAAATTCCCCCTCATGATCGGGGGGGCCAAGAATCGTGTATTGGTGTATAGTCTGTTTGGCTCATTCCTTGAAGATCTTGATATTTATGAGTTTAATAAAATTTTGGGACATTGTGCATCTGGGAATGATAAACGTTTTCTCCTTCTCGTAATATAGCTTTCATCAAAGTGAAATATTTGCATTCTCATTTATTTTCATTGTTTAGAGTCGGTCAAAGCATCATTTAGTCCACCCCATTTCCTCTTTAGTAACAACAGCCTTAAAAATAAAGCGCTTATAAAAATTGATTAGACATTTTTATATTTTCTGGTAGCAAACCTACATTATATTAGTTGTAGGGATTTGGAATAGGTGTGAAAGATAAATTTCCAAAGCTGCAAAAAAAGATAGAATCTTGCATTAGGGAGCGGTAAAATCCACTTATTACATTTTGTCCTGGGAAGCCCTTCTAACACAAGGGTCAATCACGAGGTTGCATTTGAGACTGGAAGAGTTACTCACTCTGCTTTGTTGGTCTTGGTGTAGAGATTGCACGTATTATGGGGGTTGCTTGAAGGTATACCCACATTGATGAGTGGAAGCCTTTCAAGTTGATTTCGGGATAGATACTGTTATCGGACTAATCGGTAGGTGCGAACACTAACAGATCTCCCTAGATCCACCTGGATCTAAAACAAAACAAGACAGGACATGACTCTTTCCCTAAGTTTTGACCATTGAATCAACTAGTAGGAAGGAACAAGTAACATACCTTTATATCGCTTCCTAGGGTCTCTGTTGCTCCCGCTTTGCTCCGGTGCTCTCATGAGGTCAAGACCAAGACAACACAAACCAACCAAAGTGAAGATAGCGAGATATATTCAACAATCAACTTATGTGTATGATCAAGGAATTACACAATAAAGTGAGAATGGCTTTATGGGAAAGGGACATG
>ML788904.1:93821-107898 GCA_009831015.1 Picea engelmannii
ACTATTCAAAGGAGGAAAAAAGATAGCAAAGAAACTCTGCCAAAATTGCCAAGTCCATTATTGTCCCAACCCTTTAGCCTTTCCTCAAGCTTTAGGAGAAGTTCAAGAACAACAGTTGGAGGACAAAGAAGAGGAAGAGCCCAGGATCAGGATCGTGGAACGGTGGCCGGCCTCAGAAATCATTGTAAGTTGGTTCATATTGAGGTTAATGAAAAAGATACTTTTCCCGTCCTGAATACATGAGTCTTATCTATGTTATTTGATTTGTGTGTAATCTCTAACCCTATAATAGATCAGTAGCATGCATGCATAGTTTTGTCTTGATTGCAGGAAGATTTTTGGAAGGAGCAGCAGCAGCAAGGGGATAAAAGATCAACGGAGGATCTACTTCAACCTTCGGAAAAAGGTTGGTTTATTCTTCTCATGTTTGCCTAAGAAAAAGGGGTTTCAGATTCGGGTAGAAGGTTAAAAGTAACTTATGAAGGGTCATGATCTGCATGCAAGTTTAAAACCCTAGCTTGCTAGTCCTTAGGGTAGAAAAACCCCACAACACATGGAAGATTCACCTTTGAACATGACACCCTTTCACTCGCTTTGTGTCTAGATTGGAAAATCTTCTCGTCTCTTGGTCATACTCCTTTATAAGATTACAAATTGGTCTGTGATCCCTGTTGTTGAGTCAGTGTTTTCCAAGATAGTTGTTGTGTCGTCAATATGTTCAAAGAGAAGTTCAACCCGAAAATCTTCTATTGCGTCGGCCATTTCTGCAGTCCTTAAACCTTCTATTGCGTCGGTCATCCATGGGTCAGTCTTAAATCACTTGTTACTCTGATCTACTTCAAATCTTGTTACCCGTTTCATATCATTGATGAGGGGTACATTAAGGCCCTCCTATGACGAGTCTTTTCCTGTCGACTTCAATTCATTATCCAGGAATTAGATTTAGAAACTAATTGGTACCTTGGAACTTGCATGTCTCAATGGCAGGTTTCCTTGCTTTCGATAGTGGGTTTTCATTTTTGACCCTTGATTGAGAGATTTTGTCGAGTGTTGGAATTCAGCTCATTAATTCGCATTCATTGGATTGTACTAGTGTACCTTGGGGCTCACTGACATTAATGGTGATTTCCCTCGCACTTGTTAACGGTTCTCATCATTGACCAGTAATCAAGTGGTTTCTTCCATGTTCGACTTCAACACCTGTAATCACATGGCTAAATTCGTACTATAGAGTGGTGGAGATGAAGACCCTGAATATTTTCTAACAGATCCAGGTTGCGTTGGAGTATATTCATATTGTACTGTTGCATAGATCCACATTGTATGTCTCGTGGCTATGTTCAAATTTGAGTCTTTAACACATAGATCCACAGTGTACTTTTGGTGGCTATGTTCAGATTTGAGTCATATTGGCATGGATCCACAGTGTATGTTTGGTGGCCATAACTGGTCTTACTTGACATGGATCTTTGCATGTCAGCATTTATGGCTTGAGTCATTTGTATTCTGAGTATGGGAATGCCTACCTCGGTGATGATATATTATTGTATTGTATTTCCTTGTTTGTTGGCAGGTTTCTGACCGACTGTTCCTTGTTCCCTACACACACTCGACAAAGTATTTCAGTTATCACTCTGTTCTAACTTCATACTTTGAGGGGCTCTATGTTACACATTATTTTCATCATCCTTATGACTGTTAATGATGTAAACCTATCTGTTTCCTTCAGAGGGGTCAGTGGACTGAATTCCTGAAGAAAGAAGGGAGAAGAACTTTGCCTCAGAAAAAAAGTTGTATTTTCCTTTGTAAAAACCCTATTAAGGAGGATTTCTACAGGCTTCTCTATACGCAGGGTGCGGATATTCCTGATTTCCACAGGTTTCTCTAAAGCTAGACTGCGGCATTTCTGTAGGTTTCTCTATAGCAAGGGTGCGGAAATTCCTGTACGTGGGAAAAATGAGCATCTTCTCGATGCTTCTAGAAGGAGAAGATTCTATGGTGAGGTGGCCTCCAAACGGTTTGGATCTTACTCGCTTTCATGATTTAGTGGGATCATCCTAACCTCCTCACCTTATCCTCTTCAACCTATAAAAGGAGAGGAGCTCTCATGAAGAAAGTTAGCTTGAGCTTGGCTTGGGATTAAGCTTTTGGGATCGGAAATTTGGCTTGATATTGTTAGCTTGTTTTGAGTGGCTTTGAGCTTTGCTTTGTCAATATAGATTGTGAGTAGCTATCAGATCCATGGTATTATAATCCTTGAAGCAAGAAGTGTGTGGCAAGCAAGGGACTGTTGGAAGGAACCTAATGACATCAAGGCATCTGGTTGTATCTTTCTTCCACATTATTTAATACAGATATACTTTTCTTTCCTATATGAATGTTATTTGTTCATATTGTATGATTCCTTGATCAGATACATAGTTTCATATCAAATATACTATGTTATTATTGTCTTCATTAGCTTGTGTTTATTTTGCAGATATTTCTCCATAAGCCTCGTGATGAAGCTTGGATTGCATTGGTGAAGTCGGATCTTCGATATTTAAAAGGTATGTCTTAGATCCATTTCTCATTTGATAATTGAAATCTAAGGAAACAGTAGTGTATTGTCTTGTTTTGTTCTATTTTCGTAGTGAAGCTAGGGGGATTGATTTGTGTCCTCACTTAACAATTAGCTCGATAACAACTAGCTCCCTAAAATGTAGCTCCAGATATTTCCTATCAAACCTCTCCATCAACTTCTATGTGAAGTCCAAATAAGAGGTAATGGTAGCATGTACCAGAGTGACCAATCCATGGTACCACCACTCATGGGCCTCCTCATTCAAATGCAAGGTAGCGAATTTAATCACCTCTGCCTCTATCATGGTGTTAATATGGAAGTACGTATCCGAATTTTGAACCCATGTTCTAGCTGTGTATTCGCTCGAACCATCAAAAGAGGGGATGATGAGCTTCCCAATCTTCCTCATGAGATCATTGTTTTGTTGACCCTTGTTGACCTCCTTTGGCCTTTTCCTATATCTGATATTGTAATAGTCATGTAGGGACATGTCAGCTTGAAAATATTTTCCCATAGCCTGATACTCCCTCAAATAGTCATCAAAGGTCTCACCCTTACCTTGTTGTACTTGATTCCCTATTTGTTGATTCCCGATGAACTGTGGTAAAAGAAAAATGGGATTGATTCTTCATGTGGTTCTGGTACCAACTTGTGTAGGAATATGGTTGTTGTTGCCTTCGACGTGGTTTCCATTATTCCTGTTGGGACCCCCTGCACCATTGTTGCCCCCATGGTGTCCATTAGTGCCTCCATTACCATTATTACCCTCATAGTTCTGGTTTTCTTGATTGGTAGAAATCAATGGTGCCAATAGTTGAGCCAATTTTTGTTTCCCATTTTGTATGCCCTCTAAAACTTGCAAAGGCATGTCTTCATTTTGATCCCCCATAGCTACTTCTTATTTTTCTATCTCTGGTTGGTTTTCTTCTACTATCTCTTCCTGGTTAAAAATATTTTATGTGTGTCGTTGCCTCCTACTTCTGTAGGTGATATACCCTCTCTGTCTACTTGATTCATAAAATTTTAAAATCCCCTCAGGTTGGTAGGATTGAGGCTTTGATACCATTTATATATTCCTTACTAATTTTTTGTGCAGTTTTGCTTAGTTATGTGTTTCATAAATTAAAACAATAGACCAAATGCACTTCTTAGACAACAATTTATAGGAATGTTAAACTCTATATAATGTCCCAATGAAATATCACACAGAGACCAAATGCTTTTTATCTTATTTATTCTAGATGGTTGCAATACATAATAAGATATTCATAAATAACACACATCAATCAAAAAGAACCTGGAATTTCCTTGTTGTAGGCTATCCTTCACATGTAATAAGAGATATCATCTATATATGACAATATTAGTGAAACAACTCCCTTTGGAAACACATATTTGAACTATATGTGAAATATTAATGAAGCATAGGCCAGTGAAGTCTCCTTTGTTGTAGGAATAATACTGTTGAAAGTTGACCCAAATGATTTTAGTTGTTGTATATAAGTCGCCCCACAGAGGAAGGGCATCCTTTATTACCAGAACTTGGTTCGGATAGAAATATCAGTTCCAACAAGAGGATATGGTCACTTTGACAAAGATATGCAGCATGTATACACGGATGCTCAAGTTTGTTGTCTAACTTGACCTGGAAAGGAAAAAACTCAGCCCCTTAATCACTGAAATTTTCCCAGGCTGTGAAAATACTCCACCACCACTGATATATAACTTCGAGTGCCTCAACCAGCTAGGGAACAAGTGGGAAACTGATCCACAAAGAAGATAATGCTACCCTTGAATGAAATAATCATATATTAGAACAATAATTGTCCTTATGACCACATAGAATGTGCCCCAACTCATAGAAAATGGGTGAATGGGGAACCCACAATTGCTTTAAGGAAACTCGACCTCCTTCAAGCTAGTCGACCCCTTATACACAAAAACTCAGCGACCACCTTTGAAACTCAGCCACAATCTAAATGAAAGACACAACTACTAAAGATATCTCAGAGATAAATGAAGCACAAGGAAGAAATCTAGATGATCTCTTCTACAAATGACTAGCTAGGGTGGATATGTTACAGCACTAAAACTAATGTCTGAAAATTTCTCCTGGAGTTTTCATCCCAAGAGTTCACAAAGCCATGAAGATATCTCTCAAATGAAAATTAGAAAATGCCTAGGTAAGAATGAGAGAAGGCACCCTCCTTTCCCCCTTTTTATTCTTTGGTTAACTATTTTGTGACCATTTTACCTTTTAATAAGTTTAAGTGACATTTTTCAAATTCTCCATAGTCACTTAGGTGCCTTTTTCACCATTTACTTAATGTCATCTTTTAAAATTAATTAATTCCCGCTATGATGACATTAAATAATTAATTAATTCCCTTTTTCATATTGACTATAGCCTATAGGAATTACTTAGGCTATTTTTTCCATCTCCTAGAGGACTCATTTGGAAAGGGAGATTATAGAAACCTTGTACAAAAGGGGACCCGCAAATTTGCAAATGTAAATGAAAGCATGGACTAGAAAAAGGAAAAAAAGGGTTTGGAAAAAGGTGGCACGCAACTATGGGGTAACTCAAGATAAAGCACACCCTCCACAAAGGCACTCATAGAAATGGATTAACACCATAAACCATGAAGTAATCCCTAAACCATATCATTTTCACACTTACTCTTGATGGATTTTTACTTTCCCTTGCCACTCTCGAGACCTATCCCTCTACCTAGGTTATTTTATTTCTTGTATAGGAGGCACACCTAATAGGATTCGATGAAGACCCACCCATACTTAAACTTGGTAACTCACATGGGGTCTTGGGATGGTATGATTCTTGAAGGGGATACCGAAGTGAATTATCTTACATGGCTTATATATTAGGTTGCAACTTACTTTGTGTGTTTTAAGGACTAATTTCTTATGAACTTTAGCTAACCATGTTTTATACTTTGGCTTGTTTTGGATGGCCTTGACATGGTTCTTGAGGGACGTCCAAGGCTCCGACCCAAGATGTTGTGCCTTTATTGCGAGACTTTGGCATGTGTGATGGAGAGTAGTGGGTCATCTAGTGATTCACCACCCTCAGACAATGGCTCTCACATTCTCAGTAAATACCATATCATCTTCATTTTTCATAGCAATATCACTTGGAGGGACTATATCTAGGCAATCTTATTCTCTAAATTTTCTATATATATCATCCCATATTGAAAAAATAACCTGAGGGCTGATGATAGCCTTAATGTCTTTGAAGATAGGTTTCACTAGCCCAATTTATAGTTTATCCAACTGGATTATGTGTTTAAATTCTTCTAGTATAATCTCCATGTCACTATCTCCTCATTCCATGAGTTTAGTAATTGTTTTTTTTTTCCTTTGGGTGATTTTTTGTTAGTCTAGAGTTTGACCTTTTATGAAGCATGTTGTCTGTATACAAAATGAAACTATAATCACTAACTTCCTAAAATTACTTATTGATACAAAACCTAAAATAAACTTTCTAAAATAGAACAAGGAAAACAATCTTTGTTTAATTATCTAACAACAACATAATCCAATAAGACATATAGAAGTAAGGCTTTCCTCATACTTACCTAGATTGTTTTTAACTAATATCTAGAAATCACTAAAAGTGCCAAACTCAACCCACAATGAAGGTGATGAATAACTCAAATACTAGAAGTAACACTACTCACATAGAACTACAATAACAAATATTGTTGCTCACTTTGATTGCACAAAACTTAATAGTTAAGATTTCAAGTGAATTTGTAGGCTTATGGATTGAGTAAGATTTGGAGTAGTAATAGGCCATTCCTATTAGACAAGACCTTTCAGCTACTAATTGAGAAAATCATTAATTTCAAATTGATGAAGCTTAATGGTTATTGAGTGATGTTCTCTTTCAGATACAATGCAAAGGCAATGAAAGGGAAATATGAACTTCTTGAAAACTAGACATTTGTTGAATGGCCAAGAGCACATTTCCAAGCTTATGTATTATTTGTATATTTTCCTCTTTGTTCTTTGCACATTCCTTTTTTGAAACACATTTGTCAATGTGAAATCCAATTTGTCATATATGAGCTGCAATATGTTGTTGTAACATAAGCAATGTGTTTGTGTTTGCATTCCATAGTTGCCACACCTTTGTATAAATGAATTCACCCACATGTTTGTTGGGAAATTATGAAAAGGTATGATTACTCCACACAATGAAGCTTGCAATAGAAACATGTAATTTTGTTGTGTCGACCTTATATCATCCATTAGATTTGCAGAGAGAGACTTTCATCATAATGATTATTCTATAAAATATCAAAGAATTGTTTCATGTTTTCCTTTGCATTGTCCCTGCTACATTACAATCAATCATCTCAAAGGAGAAAAAAAATTATAATGTCATCGACCTAGCCATAATATCCTCATCGACACAAGGAAGAATTTTCATTGGTTTGACTAAGATGGTATGTGTTCTATCAAGGCTCGTAAGCAAGGTAGGGCACTTGGCTCCTTGTATGCATTTAGAGAAGGAAGGACATTGAAAGACAAGAATGCATATTGAATTTTAATCCATTGGGGTGAAGGGAAACCAAATTTGTAGATGGAGCTATGATAAATTTTACAAGTTTGAGTATGATGACATGTTTGAATTTTTGCAAGGTTGCATTTCTGCATTGTTGAGTCACGTGAAATATACCTATCAACAAATTTCTCCATGTCATAGTTTGATGCTTGGCCATAAAATAGGTGCTTCACATACCCATAGTAGTCCATGTTCATGTTCATGTTCGTTGCCTATGTTTTGGAATTTAATCATAATTAAGTAACCCATGACATCTCCATACAACAAGATATTTCGTAGAACTATCAAATCCTTGAAAGCATTGAATCTATGTCGTCAAAATCCTTCGAAGGCATTGCATAGTGGCTCCCAAATATTTTCAACACCAATGAATTCCACAAACAAATTTGGAGTGACATGTTGTCATATCGTAGCCAATGCATCCATATGAAAAGTTTCAGGGTAGTTAGGAGAGATGCATACAACCTTCAATGAATGGTATGTAATTGAGGATTTCAATATTTTCTCCAAATTGTGTTTCACCTTCACATATTTTTCAATTGTTTTTCTTCCTTTTAATTCACCTTTGCATATAAACAACCATGAAGAACTGTGTACTTGATGCACAATAAAACACGTTGATTTAAAGAAAATGTTTGTAATATGAGTTGAAAAACCATCTTCATTGTGCAATAGCTCCCATTGGGTTATGTCTTGGTAGAAAAAGTGTATAACATTGTCACCAGGGTGACCACAACCACAAAACAAGGTTAAAAAGTTCATTTCCTTAAAGAACTTGTCTTGTAAGATTCCTAGTGGTTAGAATCCTTTAAATGGTGCTAGCTATAAGATTTTATTAGAGAAATCAACTGCCAAGTGTGGTTTTCCATACCCTTGTACAATATTTTTTAGTTGGCTCATTCTAACTCCATTTCAAGTTTGATGCTCAATGTGTCCTATAGGGAAACTTGAGTTTCACCAAAGAAAATATTATCCAATTCTTTGTCAATCACAATACATTCACACCACCTTTATACCTATACAATGGTGTGCCACACAAAAGTGTAAGTGCAACCATTTCAATATTTGGTTGAACATTTCCAAATCTGTATCCATTCTTGTACTCTAATTTCCATATATACATTATTGTTATTGCCACCAATTTGGACAAGTCTCATGAGAGTGCTTGTTGCACATGATCAATATTTGTAGGTGTTATCCCCATTTTGTGGGATAACTAATGAGATGATGTCTCGAGGCCCTCGGGTTGTAGAGATGGAATGTTGAGAGACCACATGACTAGCAGTGTCCACTTGCCTTACGAATGCCCACTCTATGACCAAATTTTGATCCATTGTCAGCGCATCCACCACACCATCTAGTTTCTGGAAGGTAGATGGGTCTTGATCCATGCGGTACAAGTCAGGTATTGTCGCAGGTAATCACCCTAATATTTGAGGCATTTAAACATGTTGTATTTAAGCTATTTTTTATTATAGAATTCCTACTTGGACATTATGCTTTTGACCCCATTTCACCTTGGTGAGTGTCATAGATTTCCTAGTAAGTGGCGAACCTTTGGGGAAAGTTTGCAACTAAGGATCCATTGAGGGGTTATCATACCATTCCCGATGATACTTACCACTTTTCACTCATTACATTCCCATCATATTTCCCTCTTATATGCCCTTTGAATTTAGTGACCTAAGAAGGGCATGTACCTCATTTCATGGGAAGAAGGGGTTGAAGGCCCAGGAGGATGGTTGCTGGAAAAAGATAAGAGCCTAAAATAAACCTTCTAGATGCTTGCCCAGTAAGGTCTTGAGAATGATGAGTTGCTTCTCTTGAAAGAATTGAAGATCTGCACAATATCAAACACATAATAAATATCTTGCTTGAATATAAGACTAACACAAGTGCGTTACAATGCTTTACATCATTACCCCTATGGAACTTTATGGAGCTCTTTGTTCAATTTACACAATGTTACTGCCCCCCAAACTAATCAATTCACTATTGGGAGTGCACATGTGTTTGTATCATTTATTAATTAATAAATGGAAATAAATGGGATTGGAAAAAGGTTTCATTGAGGAAGAAGGTGCAACACACCCCCTACAAAGACACCCGTAAATGAGATAATGCGAGCCCTTGTATGTCATGAAACTCATTGACCTATGAATTACACCCCTCTATCCACCTCATCACCCACTACATGACCTTGAAATATCATCCTCAGAAGCATCCCCTACTTGAGGGTTTTGGTCTACCCAATAGGACTTTTATGACACCCCTCCCATGCCTAAACTTGGTCGATTGTATAGGGTCTTGGAGCATTTGTTTGATTTTAGGAGGTAGTTTTGATGCACATATTTAGGTGCCTTGTTTATTAGATGTTTTTTTCACTTGAAATGATATTTTGACTTGATATCCTTGGAGGGTGTGCCTGTTTGTTTTGCAGGACCTTGTTTGGTGGACAAATTTGGAGGGACAAGCCTAGCTTGGGATTCCATGGAGATTGAAGCCCACAGGTCGGATGCCAAGGGACTGCATGTTGGATCATGATGACTTGACTTTGGAGGCATAAAAGACACATTGGAAGACATAACCTAGCCCTCACATGTCAAATGACTTTCCTAAGAGGGGAAAAATGTCACTTCTTGAGGCTTGACATCACCTAGGGCTAGGGTTTTTTGGTGATGGAGGTATTGCGCTTTGACATTGGGCATGATTTGATCGGAGGAGACATGGATTGACCCTAACACATGAAGAGGAGGCTCTAGGATCCTGAACGACCTCCATTTTCTTCTCCAACAACTTGCTCAAAGTGTCAAAACGTCCCCTAAAGGGGTGACATCATCTTGTTTTAGGGTTTTCATTGTGCAAATTTAAAATTTAGTTGAATTGATTAGTATTATTTGTGTAAAGGGGAAAGATTTGGGTTGTTGACCCCTATCATGTGGTTTACCTTAAAATTATGTGGACAAACATACTTGAGAACATTTTGTATAAATAGATATTAACTATATTTCATTTTCAACATAGCTCTCCCTTGTGGAGAAGGATACTTAGCTGAAATTTTTGCTATTCTTGGAGTATTTCATCTCTCTCTTGCAATTTTTATGGTTTTCTCTTGCTATTGATGGATAAAAGTGGTGTGCTACAATTGGAGGCTTTTTCTCATGCTTTTAGGTGGAATTTTATTTGTGACTTAAGGTTTGATCTTGCATCTATTTGGGATTGGTAAGGAAATTTTGCACTTGTTGTTTTAAATTCTTGCTTTTTCCATAATTTTTAGTGGATGAAACCTTGGAGGATTATAAGGGCATACACCCTCCCCAAGATTCATTTATTTACTTGTGAAAGGTCATTAATCTCAAGGTTGTTGGGAGAACTACAAGGACATACACCCTCCAAGTTCACCTTTGTTTGTTTCACAAACCCTAGGGAGTAAAAGTGTTTACACCCCTAGGTTCTTGTGGGTCAAGCTCATACATCTAAGGTTATATTGTTGCCTAAGGTTTTGCTAAGAGAAGTAAAAGGGATTACACCCTCTTAGAATTTCCTAGTGGACCTAGCTTTCCTTGAGGAGTAAAAGGATTTACACCCCCAAGGACTTAGCCTAGTCGTCACATTATTTGACTCCACAACCCAATAGTAGGGCACTAATAATTTTCAATTTGCATTGGAGAAATAAATTTTTTGCATTGGGATACGTGAAAATACGAAGGAATCAACTTGTTCAAATTGCTTTCTTTCTTTGATGTTATAGGGTTGCTATTGCCCCTAGGGCATATCAATTGGCTAAGTGTTTATTATTGCTGTTATAAATTTATACTACAACCATTAGGGCTGCAACAAACTCTCTTTTTCAAGCTCAACTTCTCACTATTTTACTGTTGGAATTAGTTGGAAAGTTGCTACTATTAATTTACTTGATGTTGGGTATTGTTGGGCAATATTGGCTATTTCCTTGGGGTAAAAGTTGTTGTTGTAGAAAATCATTGCTATAGCCATGTGTCTGTCATAAATATACTCTCAAAACTTATCCTTACAACCATCTAAGTACCACTAAAGTTGTGCTAAAGTGTTGAGAACTTATCTACATGTTTTGTGCTTCATAACTCAACTAATCATTGATGCTTTATGTGGTTTTAATCCATAGTATTTGTTTGATTTCATTGTTGATATATATTCCTATTTACTGCTTCAATTAGGGACATAAATCTTAACTTTCTGGTCCACCTAACATATATTGCATACAGTTGGAATTTCTTGTGTCTCGGGTAGGTGTTACACATCAAAATTACTCACTTTGATAGTGTCGCAAGTGTCGTCATTAAAAAGGTCGCAAGTGTCGCATTTTGCTCACAAGGTCGCAAGTGTCGCATGTTGCTCACAAGTGTCACAAGTGTCAGGGAATCATACTGCCATCATGCCTATGTCGTGTCTATAATGACATGAGAAGGACACTTGAAACAACTCAAACATTTGATTTGGAAGAGGAGAAATGAGTCAGCAGGCTTGCAAACCTTTTTCCATCTGAAAGCACCTCAAAAACTGAGTTTTTGGAGGGGAGCGCTCCCCCTTACACTATCTCGGAGCACCGATGCTCCCCCTTACACTGTCAGGGAGCGTTATAAAGCTCCCCTGGCCCTTTTGAGGGAGCGCTATAGATTTTGAGAGCGCTGGCGCCCCCCTAAAGCCTACTAGGGAGCGCTACAACGCTCTGATGGTCCTTTTGAGGGAGCGCTACCTATTCTGGGCAGTAGTTAAGCTGTTGAGATGAATGGGGGAAGCATCTTTTCATTCTTGGAAGGCATTTGGATTCGAATCCCTAGTCCAGCCATGATCTTAGGGTAGATCCTCAACTGAAGGAGGNAAATCCTCAACTTCCCCAAGGATATCTCAAGTGGTTAAAGCCTCTCCAAGGCTATATAAGCAAGCTTTCTAATGGTGAAAGAGGAATTGGAAATGGAGAATCACACCAAACTTATGATCTCATAAGTGGTGCTGGAACAGAGCTGATGGAGGAAGAATTGCTAAGCATGAAACCTATGATCCCATAGGAAACACACAGTCAGCCAAAGGAGAGTGATCAGTGAAGCTACTTCTATCCAGGTTGTGGATCTTTCAGGAAAGGGTTAGACAAAGAGGACTTGACGTAGCTGTTGCATTCGCATCTACGATTGTAAGTACTGTTGTCGTTATTCTCATCAATATGACGCGCTTGGCCTGTTTCTTTCTAGTTTGTGTCTGATGTTTCATGAACTTATCGTTGATAGATAGATTTGTTTTCAAGCTAATATCAATAGAGTAGGAAGTGGTCGTATCTTGTTTTGTCCACAGGATCCAGCGAGGAGCAAAGGATCAGAGCGCAACTCGGAGCGTGCAAGGACAAATGTCGATAAAGAGGTACTTTTGTTACCCTCCCTTCTCATATGTTAGTTTGGATAGATTTGAAAGGAAGTTAGTGTCCACGTTAAGCATTTTTTGTCTTAGAGTTAGGGTCAAGCTCTTTGAGGCAATCTACCTGTCCGCAGGGAGATTTTCCTACAACAGAAACTGGTGACTCCACTAGGGAGATAGCCTCGAATCGAAACTTCTCGTTTTGATTTCTCCTCATTGACCTTGTTCTACCCCTTGATTGTTTCAGACCTAGTTCACTCCTCTTTTGATTGGTTTCATGAGCTGATTGACTCCCTATCCCATCATACTCAGCATAGTTGTCGAGTTTAGATTGCAATTTTTGGAATTTTTTGACATTTTCGAAAGTTTTTGAACCTGGTGCCCCTGTCCTTGTGTTAACAGAGCACCAACACTCCCCTATAGCCTTACACAGAGCGCTATAACGCTCCTTGCCTTTGGCAACAGAGCGCCAGCCCCTTTTTGGCCAATAAATCTTCCAGAATTGCCTTTTTCAGGGTTTTTCTCTGTGTCTCTCCTGCTAAGTAACCTTGTGAGTCAATGCTCCTTCTCTTTCAGCCTTGGCATCTGTATTTTGCTTGAGGAACAAACATCTTACTGTTCGGATTTTGTAGCCTTCTTCACTATTGACTTTGAGTTTTTCTGTTGAGTGAAGTTTGAAACCCATGCATTGTTTTTCTCTCTTCATCAACTGAACAAAAACCCTGGTGAGGGTCATCAAAGGCCTACAGACCTCTTCATCTTGATTTTATTCAAGATCATTGTTCTTCAACTCTTTCTTTTGGGTGTGAAGTTTGTTTTCTCTTTGATTGTTTCTTTTCTTTCGCTTTTCGTTTTGATTGCAACGAAAGGGTGTATTGTTTGTACGACTTTTGCTTGTGCTAGTTTGATTTTCATCCATACAAAAGACAATTAGCAAGACGAGCATTATGTTGAATTGATCACTATTCATATGAAAACAATAAAAGGCATCTTCATAATTGATTGTGCATGTTAGAAGGCATCTTAAAAAGTTTTAGCGTCACATCAGGATTTGATTGAGAAAAAAAAAAGAATTGTTTGAGGACACTCCTCGTTCATGCTTGTTAGTGAAAAGGACTCTCTCTTTCCCTTAGATAGATGTTCATTGAAAATAAATGACTGCTTATCATTTTTGATGCATTTTTGGGACTGAGTCATAATTCCATTCGTTTCACTTCCATGCACCCCTTTTTTTTTTAGTAAAGAACAGCTATAAAAATCAACGCTAATTAAAAATTATTTAGAACTTTTTCTTTTCTAGGATCCTCCACCAACAGTAGATTAGGCTTAGTACTTTGGATTAGGCTGTGAGCATAACTCTCCAAAGTTTCCAAAACAAATAGTAGCATCCCGAGTTAGGGAGAGTCAAATCCAATCATCATATAAGTCTGCCTGGGATCCCCCTCTAACACAGGGGTTACGCATGAGGTCGCATTCGGGTGAGCTACGGGGACTAACCCTCCGTGGTTTAACTGATTGTGGTGGTCAGATCATAT
>ML788904.1:112586-126450 GCA_009831015.1 Picea engelmannii
GCCATATCTTGCAAGTCTTGATCACCCAAGCATAGGTATGCCTACCTTGGGTTTTGAAATAGGTCATGATATTTGTTGGATGTTTGTGTGCAGCTTCTGTCAGGTTCTCTGCGTCTATACCCTTGCTTGAAAGTCTACAAAGTATTTCAGTTATCAGTTCCTATCTTCTAACTTCATACTTTGGGGGGAAATCTGTTACACATCAAAATTACTCACTTTGATAGTGTCGCAATTGTCGTCATTACAAAGGTCGAAAGTGTCGCATTTTGCTCACAAGGTCGCAAGTGTCGCATGTTGCTCACAAGTGTCGCAAGTGTCAAGGAAGCATACTGCCATGATGCCTATGTCGTGTCTATAATGACATGAGAAGGACACTTGAAACACCTCAAACATTTGATTTGGAAGAGGAGAAATGAGTCAGCAGGGTTTTAAACCTTTTGCCATATGAAAGCACCTCAAAAACTGAGTTTTTGGAGGGGAGCGCTCCCCCTTACACTATCTTGGAGCGTCGACGCTCCCCCTTACACTGTCAGGGAGCGTTATAAAGCTCCCCTGGCCCTTTTGAGGGAGCGCTATAGATTTTGAGAGCGCTGGCACCCCCCTAAAGCCTACTAGGGAGCGCTACAACGCTCTGATGGTCCTTTTGAGGGAGCGCTACCTATTCTGGGCAGTAGTTAAGCTGTTGAGATGAATGGGGGAAGCATCTTTTAATTCTTGGAAGGCAGTTAGATTCGAATCCCTAGTCCAGCCATGATCTTAGGGTAGATCCTCAACTGAAGGAGGCAAATCCTCAACTTCCCCAAGGATATCTCAAGTGGTTAAAGCCTCTCCAAGGCTATATAAGAAAGCTTTCTAATGGTGAAAGAGGAATTGGAAATGGAGAATCACACCAAACTTATGATCTCATAAGTGGTGCTGGAACAGAGTTGATGGAGGAAGAATTGCTAAGCATGAAACCTATGATCCCATAGGAAACACACAGTCAGCCAAAGGAGAGTGATCAGTGAAGCTACTGCTATCCAGGTTGTGGATCTTTCAGGCAAGGGTTAGACAAAGAGGACTTGACGTAGCTGTCGCATTCGCATCTACGATTGTAAGTACTGTTGTCGTTATTCTCATCAATATGACATGCTTGGTCTATTTCTTTCTAGTTTGTGTCTGATGTTGCATGAACTTATCGTTGATAGATAGATCTATTTTCAAGCTAATATCAATAGAGTAGGAAGTGGTCGTATCTTGTTTTGTCCACAGGATCCAGCGAGGAGCAAAGGATCAGAGTGCAACTCGGAGCGTGCAGGGACAAACGTCGATAAAGAGGTACTTATGTTACCCTCCCTTCTCATATGTTAGTTTGGATAGATTTGAAAGGAAGTCAGTGTCCACGTTAATCATTTTCTGTCTTAGAGTTAGGATCAAGCTCTTTGAGGCAATCTACCTGTTCGTAGGGAGATTTTCCTACAACAGTAGGTGCAAACACTCTCAACACATACCAAAGGGATTGGAAACCTTAAAAATCTCCCGAGACTCATTCTCAAGCCTTTTTACATATAGTAACTTGACCTATATGGGATTCCATTCATACATCTCACTTTGCATCTCATTTCCCCCTAGGGTCACTGGGATTCCCCCTTTGAGGTGATTCTATCATCTCTAAAGTGACGGGAATACCTGCCTAAGGTGACAGTGGGTAGGTTTTCTCAAATTTGTCACCATTTTGGTGGTTGGTTCAGGCTTTTCCCAACCTAAAACTTGTGTGATAACAATAGGCATATCTACGATTGTTCAAGTGAGCCTAAACAACAATATTTTGTATGCAATTTGTTTGATTTGGGAAAAATCCATCATTGAGGACACAAGCCTCTCCTCCAATGGATTCAATTGCTCAACAACATCTATTTTTCCATTTTGACTAATTTTTATGGGAGTTGTGAAGAAACAAAAATTTCCTATTCAATAATGCTTCCTTGCATTACTTGCAAATGCAATAATAATTTGCTACATGTTTTTCTTGTTCTTGGTTGTCCAATGAACAAATTGACTCTATGACAATGATGCCTATTTGCTCTATGTCGTTTTGGAAGTTTGTTTGCTCACAAACAACACTTGAATTATTAGATGGTGTAAAAGATATGTGTGTTATCCCCATTTTATGGTATAACTAAGGAGATGATGTCTCGAGGCCCTCGGGTTTCAAACATGGAGTGCCGAGAGACCACATGACTAGCAATGTCCACTTGCACATATGGAAACCCTCTCTATCGCCACACATTGGATCCATCGTTAGAGCATCCACCACACTAGCTAGCTTTTGGAAAGCATTTAGGTCTTCCTCCATGTGGTACAAGTCAGGTATTGTGGCGGGTAATCACCCTAATATTTGAGGCATTTAAGCATGTTGTATTAAAGTTGCTTTTGATTATATAATGTCTACTTGTTCATTATGCTTTTGACCTTGTTTCACCTTGGTGAGTGTCATCGATTTCCTAGTGAGTGGCCAAATTTTGGGAAAGGGGTGTAAGTGGGAGTAACTTGAGGGGTCATCGTACCATTCCTGACCATAATTATCACTTTCCTCTCATCAAATTCTCATCACATTTCCCTCTTCTAGGCCCTTTGGCTTTAGTGACCCAAGAAGGGCATGTACCTCATTTCATGGGAAGAAGGGGCTAAAGGAACATAAGGATGGTGGCTGGAAAAAGATAAAATCCTAAAATATAAACCTTCCAGATGCTCACCCAAAGAGGTTTTGAGAGCAATGAAAACCTTCTCCTAAAAAATCGAAGACTTTCAAAAGAAAAATAACATTATATAAATGTCCCCACTTTTTGAGGTATGTACACCCATGATGTCCCTTTCTTTCCTTGCATATGGCACTATGTGTACCTCTAGCTTCAAGTGTCCTTGTGGTGCTACCCCTCAAGCTAATTGATTTGACTCTAGGGAGTACCCAAGGTTTTGGACTATTAATTAATCAATGGAAATGAATGGGCTTGGAAAAAGGATGCATTGAAAATGAAGGTGCAACACACCCTGTACAAAGGCACCCATAGATGAGATAAGATGAGCCCTTATATGCCATGAAATCCATTGACCTATGAAGTCTAAACCCCTGTCTACCTCATCATCCACTACATGACCTTGAAGGGGCATCCTTGGGAGCATCCCCTACTTGAGGGTTTTGGTCTACCCAATAGGACTTTTATGACACCCCTTCCATACCTAAACTTGGTCAATTGTATAAGGTATTTGACCATTTTTTTAATTTGACGAGGTAGTTTTGATGCATATTTTTAGGTGCCTTGTTTATTAGATGTGGTTTTCACTTGCCATGATATTTTTAATTGATATCCTTGGAGGACGTACCCATTTGTTTTGCAAGACCCTACTTGGTGGCTAGTTTTGGGAGAACAAACCCAGCTTGGGCTTCCATGGGGCAAGAAGCGACAGATTGGATGCCTAGCGTACATATTCCGGATGATGAAGACGTGCCTTTGGAGGCCTATAATACATCATGGATGACCTTTGATAGCCCCTATTACCCAAACTAATTGCCTAGCAGGGGAAAAACGTCACTTTTGGAGGCTTGACGTCACCTAGGGATAGGGTTTGGTGGTGATGGAGTTATTGCTCATTGACACTTGGCCTGATTTGACCAGAGGAAGCATGGAGAGACCTTAACACATGAAGAGGAGGCTCAAGAAGCCCCAAAGACCTCCACTTTCTTCTCCAACAACTTGGAAAAGTGTCAAAACGCCACTCTAGAGGGGTGACGTCTTACTTAGGGTTTCATTTTATGTGCAAAGTATGAATTGTTTAGTATTATTTTTGTAAAGGGGAAAAGTAGTGGTTTGTTCTCCCCTTACTTTGTGTTTACCCTAACCTAAGTGGAAAAACTGTGTCTAAGACATTTTGTATAAATAGAGATCAAACTCAAATCATTTGAACATAACTCTCCCATTGTGAGAAGACTCTATGGATGAAATTTTCACTATACTTGTGCATTTTTGGTATCCATCTCTCTTGCAAATGGTTTATGGTGTTGGTTCTTGGTGAATGGATGAAGTGAAGTGATGCACACCTCTTGAAGGCTTACTCTTTGGATCTTGGATGATAATTTTCATGGTGAACTAGGGTTTGATATCTCTTTTCTTGGAATTGGTAAGGAAAAATATGCATTTGTTAGTTCTTTCTTGCTCATTCTTGGTTATTTGTGGAGGAAACCCTAGGAGGAGTATGTTGGATACACCCTCCATTTATTCTTCATCTTCTTGTTAAAGTTATAAGTCATTCTTGAATAAGGGTTGTTAGGAGAAGCACAAGTGTGTACACCCTCCTAGATTTACCCTAAGTTGGTTGGAATACCCTAGGGAGTAAGAGGATTTAAGCCCCTAGGGATTTTGTTGATCCAACTTGTGTCTTAAATACTCCATTCACCCAATTATAAAGGCATTATTTTGATTCTTTTTGCATTGGAGAAACAAATTCGTTGCCTCGGTAAACATGATTTTATGAGATACTAATCTTGTTTCAATTGGATAATGTTTTGCATGTTAAGGGCTTGTCAAGGCCACTATGGTGTCTTGATTGACCTAGTCCTATTGGAGTTATATCTCATCAAAAGATACATCCATTAGGGCTGCAACAAAAGTTCTCTTTCCTCATTTATAACTTGCTTTTTCAACCATCATAATTTGCTTAAAGTTTTCCAAGATAATCTACTAGGCCTAGTGCATATTTTGGGTGGACTCTTTGTAAGTTTTGTTGGTTGGATTTACTTCTGTAACAAATTGTTTTCTACAGCCACTAGGCTGAAAAATATCTCTGCAAACACCCTTTATTACAACCTTGTTTCATTGCTAAAGTATTGTGCTTTCATTATTGAGTATTACTAGTGTTTATCTAGCTTATCTTTTGCATCATTTGTTTGACTTTTAGCAATTGTTTAGCATCTTTAAAAATTATTTTCTTATTGTTATATATCTTTGTTTACTACTGAAATTAGGGACATCAATCTTAACTTGCTTGTCCACCTAAAACTATATATATATTTGGCTTGTTCTTGTGTCTTGAGAAGGTACAATCACTCTTTGCAGGTGCTCTTATCTTTTGGAAATTTTTGGCTGCCACTTAGAATCTTTCTCAAGCCCTTACACTTTCTCTATCTTGACCTTTAGGGGGACCTTCCTTCATTTCTTCACTTTTCATCTCATTTCCCCAAGGGTCAATGGGATTCCCCCCTTGAGGTGATTCTCTCATCTCTAAAGTGATGGGAATACATGCCTAAGGTGACAGTGGATAGGTGTTCTCTAAGTTGTTGCCATTTGGTAGTTGGGTCGGGCTTTTCCCAACCTACAACTTGTGTGATAACAATGTGCTTTCTTGAATATGGTTGAATTTTTTTTTACATTATCACTTGGTCATTTCCATTGTTAAGGTTTGATAGCCCTCGTTTGATTGATGCTTCATTGCCTCTTGTCCTTCTATATCTCTTGTTAGTTTGCAAAATGTGTTCGATGATTTTTCGATAGATGTTGATATTCTTGGTATGCAACATTAAATCATGGCCTCATCACAAGGAGTAATGCTACTAGGAACATAACCTATTCTCATTAATTGTTGGAATGTGGAAATGTTTCCAGATGTCCCTATTTTGATTAAATACAAGAGTTTTGAAGAATCTTGCTAAGCACAATAGAATATTTTCATCAAAGCTTCTTGTCTAGCAACAAAAATGTATATAATTTTTGCAAAGAAAGTGACACAATAATTTAATTGAAAAAGTACCTCCCTCTATTTTCCCTCCTTTATATAGATATTCAATATTGGTAACACATTTCCAATTTCCAAATCGTTGTTTGTTTGCAATAACATTCTCGACAAGGTGCTCTTGTACACATTGTATTGCATATATTCCATTTCCAACATATGAATTGCAAAAAGTTTGTGCAAAAAGGTTAGCATCTTGATAGTCTTTGTTTGTACAAGACATTTCTTATTGTTGTTGTGCTTGGTTCCATGGGAATAAGTCTCCTTGCATCATGTGGGAGCATTGGTTTACCAATAGTTGATTGCATGGAACTACAATTTTTGTATGAAAAGAGGGGCACATATTGGCCACACATAGGATTCTAATTGACATAGTCTAAACTTTCTATATTTTGGACTCTTTCGGAACATGTTTTCCAACCAATTTTGCCCAAAATCCAGCCAGGAATTGCATATTTAGGTTGTTGAGTCTGTAAAATCTAAGTGATCCTGGGTTTTTTCAGGATGATGAATCCATTTATGCATTCAAAAATTAAATTTAAGTAACAAAAAATGTGATTTCGCCAACAATTGTATCGTCAAATTCCGATGATGGTTCTAGAAAATTCCAAAACGTAGAACATTTGGACTACACCATTCTAATCATGGAGAAATATGTTATAACAATATCAAGGGCTCTCTATATCTATGTGAAGGTAGATTAACACCCCTTGTAAAGGATCAAACACACATATGAATGTTCAACCACTTTGATAGCCATTTGATGCAAAAAGCATCCCTACATAAGCTAGTGGCACCATTGTCAAGCCAAGATGGTGTTGATTTTTCCATTGTCTATAAATACGTTTCATGGCCATGAACACCATGCAATTCTTCAAATAAGTTGGAGCTCATCTCATTTCACATTGATATAATGGCAATGGGATTTGCATTCCAATAACATTTTTGGAAATCTGCTACAATTCCTTGATGAATATCCAATGATGTGTAATGGAATTGAAGCAAGATTGTAAATGAGTCAAACAAAAAATCTACAAGGATATAGAAAAATATTTTGAGTTTGAATAGAGAATAGTGAGAAAGAACACAATTTATGTCAATTATTCCCATGCCATGAACTACAAATGCATTCAAAGTACATGAAAATTTATGCTCCTCCAATGCCTCCACAGTTGCATGTTGGTGTTACATGCTACCAAAATCAATGCATGCAATAGGGGAAAGTGTTGAGTTGCAATGTGCGAGAAATCACAAAGGCATGCAATTATACAAAACAAGCAAAAGGCACCAAAGAATAGGTATACGATTTAAATCTTAAGTTTCAACAAGCTTTCTCAAGCAAGCTATATCAAAAGAAAATTTAAACAATGGCAACATGGTCTCAATGGTGACTTTCTACCATGTTCTTGAGCAGGGGCATTCTAAAACTCTAGAGACTAAGTAGATGATATATTATGCATGCGACAATGGCCATGCAATTCAAAACTAGTCAGAATAAAATTTCTAAATAATGTAGATGTAAGGTATTCAAAATTTGTTGAGGGTATTCAAAATTTAAAAAGTTGCAAGTTAACAAGAAAAAAGAAACCAAGTAATGTAGATGTAAGGTTACACCATGGACCAAATTAAAACTTAGCAAAAAAAAAATATATGATTCTTGCTTCTTTAAGTACGACAATGCAATTTCAATTTTTATTAGTCCCTGTCGTAGGCATAGAGGAACTATAGCGATCAATAAATTGTTGACCTGGTATTAGATTGTGCATTGACCAGAAATATTTCCATATTATCTATTGTTGGAACAAGGGAAGTGAAAACATCGATTTTTATATAATAAAAAGTATCATGTTTGTCAAGATCTGATTGGACAACATATTGGAGGTCTTATTGTTGCCTTCTCTATTCCCAATGTTAAATATGTTGGCATATCCAAAGTATTTGATCGTATATGGTCTTTTTGAATCATATATTTTATTATGTATTGGTCGAAGGTGGATTAATGCTAGAATTAGTTCGAATGTTTCCTTTAGCATTTTCTGTTGGGTAGAATACATTCTCTACCATATTACTATGTGTGATTTTTGCTTTATTGTTGCGTGCATCGAGAGAACAGGCCTGCCACGCTGCATTTTTTCTTAAATGCTTACACAGGCCTACACCCTTCGACGATCCTGACAGTCTTAACTGTTTACCTAACAACTCTGGTAGTCTTAAATGTTTATTGTATAGATGCATTGCAATACAGTTTCTTTCATGGTCGGCATCACTGCTCTAGTGCTCGATTCATGTTCGTTGCTTCGTTCCATGATTCTGGTTCTTGTTTGATTCAACTTTGCAAAGTTGAGGTCCTGCACTTGCAATTTGAGCTCTTCGTGGTTGTTCACTGGTTTTTTGTTCTTCAACTTTGCAAGATGTTGGGCCTGTTGTTGCAATTTGTAGTTTTTGGGGCTGAGCTCTTGTCATCCTTCGTTGACGGGTAAGTTGTTACTATTTTTCAATGATGGGAGTCCCTACCTCCAAATTCTGTTGCAGACCATCTGTGTATGTGCTCTTAATTTATGTTCCTGGAAACCATGCGTCTTCATATGCCAGTTTTCACGTCCATAGATTTTCTGAAAATTGCAATACAAAGGGATTTATGAAAATTAGTTCGGACCTATCAGAAGAGGGAACCATCCGGTGGGATGTAGACACAGGGAATGCTTTTATTCTGTGGGTCATAAAATTGCATCCACCTATTCTCTTTCTGCTGAGTAAAGTTATGGTTTTATTTATTTGCGTTCTTTATTCTATTTGGTTAATTTTCTAGTGTCGATTTGTTTTCTTCTCGTCTGCTATGGGGACTAGGGGGGATTGAAGTTGAGAAGAAGAAGGTTGAAAGATAAATACGGGGATTGGTACCCTATTTTTCTTTCCTTTTTTCTTGCTACCTTTTATTTATTTCCCCTCCTTTTCTTTATTTTCATAGAAACTGAAAGTATGTAGAAAACAACTTAAAAATGACAGTTGAAGAGATGAAAGAAGTAACAGATGTTGAGTCGTATGAAATAGATACACAATCCATTATACATGAAAGCATTGACATGGTTTTGCATAGCAATGGACTTTTTAGATTGGATGCATTCTCCTATACTGTTGGGGATTACCTTTTCGATACATTCCAGGTTCTATTGTATTTCCGGTATTTGTAGACCAAGCTGCACAATGGATTGATAGATTATTTCTTCACTTGTTTTAAAAATGGCGATGTTGAGGCTTTGGAGTCCTATGAATACAAACTGGAATTTGATTTTCTTCGGCAGTTGCATGGAATGCATGATGTCGATACGTATTTTTCAAAGATGTGGTTGTCTGCATCTCCAATTATGCCTGGACATGAGAGGGGACTTTGGGGAGATACATTTTGTATACGTTGGTTGTCTAACTGGCTGAATATATCAGTTGGAATATGGTCATTGACAAGAAAAATAAGATATCTACTATTCAACAAAACTGCATCTAACAATCCATATTGCATCTTGTTCCATGATGCCAATGTCGTTAGTGGCCATCAGGAACCACTACTATACAAAAAAATGTCCATATGCAATATCTAAGGTCCTTGTATTTACTTGTCTGTTATTTGCAAAGACCTTCCATCGCAATGGAAATGGATTTTGCATCGCATAGATTGCCATGGTTTACAGCTGGCAACAAATGTTGTGTCTAGTTGTGGAGATAGTCTGTTCAATGCAATTTGCTATTTGGTGGTAGCGAAGTTCGATGTTTAGTCGCTACGGATTTACACTGTACATTCCTTTTTCAATGCAATTATAGGCGGCAGCCAAATTGATGCACCTTTGTCCATATCTCCTAGAAAATATGCCAACAGTTGGAAGTTGGCAGGAATACCTTGTGAACATGGTGCTTCCATATGAGAAAGGGAATATCGAGGGTTGCAGATTATGTTTGCAATGGTTGTCTATGATATTCAGGGTGAATATCCAGGTCTGGTCAGCCTTGCCAGATGGCACTGTCCATTCCTGGTTTACTGATTCAAATTACGATCGCACAATTGACATCCTCTCGTTGAAAATAGATACAACACATATCCATTATGAACCTTTGCTTGGACATATAGGTAGTTCAGGGTTGAATGTCCATGCCACCCAAACGACATTGAATTCGCATACACGTCGAATACTTTTTAGTGAAAATCAGAACAAAAAAACCATGCGTAAAATTCATGACAGTTGTGATGAGGCCATAGAGGGCTTAAACAAAAAACGTAGACTAAGTTATCACAATTTGAAAAAAAAAGTATGCGTCAAATTCGTTCGACTTGTGATAAGGCCATAGAGGCCTTAAACAAAAAACGTAAAGTAGTTTCTCAAAAGATGAGTGAGAGTGAAATTCATTCCAGATGTCATCAGCTCATCATGCCCTTGGGCAAGAAACATAGAGTAAGTTACCACAACTTGAAAAATGTCATGCGTGAGATAAAAAAATACATTGCTATGCTTCCTTTTAGAGAGAAACTCACATATCACAATGTACAAAAATTTGTTCCTGCAGAACAAAACATAAACAGGTGTGATCGCATATCCCAGAATGGTCATGCAACTATGACAGTTCGTGGTCTACAAGAAACAACATGCAATACTAGCAATGAAAACCAGGAAATAGTTTCTACCCATACTTCCCTGCGAAAGAAAAATGCAAGACAAACCTACATGAAACAAATGAAAGACAGTCCTTCCATTGCATGTGCAATTTGTGAACAATTGAATTTTTCAAAAAATAGTAAGTCTTTCACGCCTGATTTGCAAGCAGAATACCTCCGCATGACAATGCACGATAAACCATTTTCCAGTGGGAAAGCTTGTCTTCCATGCAAACGATCGCTTGAAAATGGAAAATTGCCATAGTTTGCAAATCCTGACCAAATAAGATGTAATACACCACTACCAGATGTAAGTGCACTTATGGAACTTGAGGAGAGACTTGTGTCTCTGCGAATTGCATTTGCTCAAATCAAACCTTGGGGCTATAAATGACCCCAGATGGGCTTAACAAGAATTAATGTACCTGTTCAACTAGATGTTGTGCAAAAAGTGTTGCCACAATTCATTAACAATACAATGACAATTGTTGTGGCTCTGAAAAGACACTTGCGATACAAAAATGCCTATCAGACAGGAAACATGTGTGTGCATGTTGTTATGAAAGCATTAAAGGAATTATGTTCCAGGGCCCTGTACAAAGCAGAGAACATTTGTATAAATTGTAACTGGAACAATGTTCTCGCAGAAGAGGATGGAAACTCTTCAGACACTCTCGAAAATCCTAGTGAATTTGATACAAGTGATGAATCGGAGAATGAAACACCTGCTGAAACATTGGTGCATGGATTCATTAATTCACAGTGCATTTGTGATTTGCAAGACAAAATTGTCGAAATTGCACCTGTCGAGGGGCAGCGTCCACTTGGAATATTCAAGGTCAAATTCACTGAGGAAATGAACTTTCCAACACTCTTCTATGGAGATCCATGTGGCACTGATATTACAGAACGATTCGGTTATCATAAAATAGCCTGATGGGAGCTATTACATTCAAGCGATTACTTCTCATGTCACATAACAAATTTGTTTTTCAAAACAATGTGCATAATAATAGAGCAAGTTTTGTCCTACATGTGGGTCCGAATAAGAAAAGGGTAGTTAGAAGGAAGAAAGTTGTTGGCCAAGGATGTGAAGTACAAAGTAAACCTAGAAAAAATTCTGAAATCTGATATTGGATACATAGATTTCAAAAACATTCGCACCTCTCCTAACTATTTGCAACAAAACAAAAAAAATATTTTTGCAATGATCCAACAATTGGGCCCGCTAACATTTTTCAACACATTTACAAGTGCGGAGCATTGTTGGGATCCATTGGTGGCTATCGTATCTGACTTGCATAGGAACAAGAAACATAAAAAAAAAATCGATAGACTGGAAAATAATGACATTGACTACCTCATAAGAAAAGACCCGGTGACATGTACTCGCTACTATAGACATAGAATAAATGATTTGAGACAGTTGATATGCCACGATGAAACGTTTTTCAGAAAAATATCGGACTACTTTTTTGTGATTGAATTCCAGAATAGGGGAAATGAACATGACCATGCACTTTTGTGGATAGAGGGTGCACCAGTCTATGGAGCTGATAACAATTCAGAGATCGAACAATTTGTGGATAAATACATAACATGCAACATAGATCATTTGGATCCAAACTTGCGAAAGTCCATAGACATTACCATACAAGAAGTTGTAGAAAACGAAAAAACTCACATTGCAGATACAACTTTCCCGTGCCGCCAATGAGAGCTACAAGAATCATAGAGCCAGTTAGTTTAGAGGACAATGTTGTTGTTGAGAAATCTAAATCCTTGTTCGCATTTATAGAACAAGGAGAATTTGATGAAATGATGAGCTTTGATGCCTTCTTGACACAGGTAAATCTAACATAAGATGAGTACATCAAAGCCATACGATGTACGCTTAGGCAACCAACACTTTTCCTTAAATGAAAACTCTCCCATATTTGGAACAACAGTTTCTCCAATGACATGCTAGTTATGTGGAAAGAAAATACAAATGCGCAGTACATGCTGAATGCATATGATGCAACATCGTACTGTACCTCGTAAATGATGAATATTGACAAATCTATGACAAGTGTATTCAAAAGAATACGCAAAGAACATGAAATAAGTCATATTGATGCCATACAAATGATACGCACACTTGGCAATACATTGCTTAATCTTCAACAAATGTCTGCTCAGCAAGCAGTTCACATTGCACTTGCCTTGCCCCTCACTTGTAGTTCAAGAAAATGTGTCTTCATAAACACATCTCCACTTGAAAAATGCACATTTGTACTTAAACCGTCGGTTTTGCTACAACAAGAGCCTGACAATTCAGAAGACGTGCTATGTCGCTCTATTATTGATTATTACGTCCAGTGTATATCTCCTATTAGGCATATCTGCTTAGCAGAATTTGTATCGCATTACAAAAAAAATGGTGCACCCATATCAAAAAGAAAAAAACCCTCTATGATACGGTTTGTCAAATACAATAAACATTGTGACTATGAAAACTATTGTAGAGAAAAACTGTTGTTGTACGTTCCGTTCAATGAAAACGAAGAGACATTAAAACATAACTTCTCTACATGGGAGGTTTCATGTGTTGCGTCTGAGACTATAGTGCACATCAATGAAGGTAGATTTACCTACAATGTTAATCCAAGATGGGGTGATCTAGAAGTTGCACTTAATGACCTAGAAAACCCTGGCGATCATGATGAGACATTCAGAAACCGAAAAAACAACCAGAACTCCTTCCGAGTCCTATGACTTACAAGCAGATTTGCCTTGTCCTCTAGTGGCTGGAAGTGAAAAGCGTATCAATCTTGGTTTTCAAGTTACAAAACATCCTTTTCTAATTGAAAATAATTAATACCACAGAATAAGACGTATGTTGAATTGTGAAAAACAAACAATTCTAAAGGACATTGCTCTTAAAAATGCTTGAACATGAACAGTCTTGTGCACGTGTTCCTTACAGGCGAAGCAGGAACATGCAAGATATTCACAGCGAAAACACCATTCCAAATGCTTATACGAATCTATGATTCAAACAATTCCTCTGATCCTATGAAACCAAAGGGCCTAATAGTTGCATACACAGGAAAAGATGCATACAATGCTGGTGGAACAACAGTCCACTCTACATTTTTAATGCCTTTTAACAGGTCACAGTGTCTTCCACTTAGCAAGGAAATGTTAGATACATTATCTAAGCTTTATTAGGAACTCCAACTTGTCTTTATAGATGAAGCATCTTTGATTGGGATTCAGTTCGTGTATTCCATTGACAACTGACTAAGAAGCATAAAACATGTGCAGACAAAATACTTCGGAAACATTGACATGATATTTTGTGGGGATATTTACCAAGCACAATCCATCCAAGATTCTTTGATATTTGAACCTACCATTAACATGGAAACAATCACCCATGACTTCTGGAGAGACAATATTAAATGCTTTGAG